>CAUYQV010087547.1:0-78959 GCA_963574575.1 Galagoides demidoff | reverse complement strand
ACTGATCTCCTTAGTTCTTTTCTAAATTTGTAGTGACCTAATTTATTTACTAGTTTATCTTACTGGTTAGCTTGCAAAGTCCCTATTAGTAAAAAGACAAATATAGGTTTTCATATGTTGTATAAAATTTATAGTTATCCAGACTATTTCTCATGGTTTGAACTCCATTTGATATTGGGAAAACTTCTTGATTCATAAAAGTTCACTGGATTTTGAAGAAAACAGCACAAAACAAAGGATAGTAAATTAAATTTAGACAAAATTAAAAAGAGAGGGCTAATTATCCTCTGTCTTTTCATCTTCTAAACCTTAGGATTTCAGGGCATTGGGGGATTCTGCTTTATTGTCATATGTTTGTATTTTCTTCTTGAATATTTCTACTAGTGACCTGTTTATTGTGATAAAACCAAAAATATGCTGCTAAGTGAACAAATGTGCCTCATTGGATGGTATCTGTTTTTATACTCATTAAATCAGATAATATTTTTGAGCTTCTAATATTAACAGGGACTGCACCAAAAAGTCTGGGGAAAAAATCTCTGTTATATCTTTATTGGCTAATCCTCAGAAAGATTTTTTTTTAAATTACACTTAACTGCCTATTGCCTATCATAAATGTATGTCTACGTAATGTTAAAATTCTATTTAAATTCAAGACTAAGTGACCTTATACATTATAGGAATACACTGTATAATTAAATTAAATTTCACAAGCATAAATTTCAAAAAAATGAACACCCTCTAAAAACAAAATAAAATTGCATCACTATTAGAAAAAGTTATTCTTCCAGAGCGCTTGAAGAATTCCCCAGTATGTAATTTTCATTTCACCTTAAGCTACTATAAATGAAATTTCAGGGCATTTAAAGTTCTCAGAAATAGAATTTTTCAATCAAAGATGGAAAATATAATTTTCTACTTCAATTTCCTTCCTTGAAATTTAACCAATATTTTAGTAGGATATCATCATGATAGAAAAAGTATTTATCCTCAATGAAATATAAACATATCCATAGTCCAGATAATAAACTGTGATTCAGGTACTGTCAAGTATAGACCAAAGTAAGTGGAGAAGCTGAGAACGCCGATACGTCACTCTTTTCAAACCTAAGTAGGTCACATTGGTCCCTAAAGGTAAGCGCACATGCTGAGCACATGAGTAGAGCATGGGATAGGAATCAACTGTTCTATAAAAGAGATCCATATGTCTATGGCTACGTCCATTGTTTGTGATGTAGCTTCCTTCTAGCCTAAAAAACCCATCAGGAAGAGGAGAAAGGTAAAGAAGGAAAGTGGTATTATTAGTAATACTGAGAGGATAGAGCATACACGTCTATGTCTGCTCCTTCTTGGAACCCCACCAAAATGACATAGGTTTTTAAAAAGGCACAAAATTTATAAACAAAGAAAAAGAAATGGAGACAATAAAGGATGAAATGTTAATGAAGTTCTGGGGGAGCAGAAAACAGGTGGAAGATGGTAATTGACTCATTCAGTGGAGAAAGATGAAGCCTGAGTGCCTCACAGAAGCATGTCAATAAGCATTCAAGCCACAGAAACCTTAGAAAAATGCAAAAATTGAAGGCAAATAGTATCTCAGGAGGTAGAAGCATGAGATTAGCCTGAAAACACCAATCTGTTTGAGGTTTTTTAAGGAGTAGCTCGACTCCTAGGCAGGATGAGGTTTCTACTATGATGAAATTACTAGAGAAACTAGTTTTCAGGAAATGGAGGTCTGAAACAAGAACCTTCCTAAAACTGAAGATTTGAGAGGATACACAGCACTGAAGGGCGAGATTCCTCAGTCTCATTGCTTCATTCGCTTCTATAAGAGATTCTTGCTAAGCAGGAAATTGAATTTTCAGGCTAGTGGCCCCAGGACCACACACACCAGTATCACCTAGAAACTTATGACAAGGGCAAATTCTCAGGCTCTGTCTACTAACTCAAAAATGGTAGGGTGAGGCCTAGCAACTTTTGTTTCAACAAGTCCTCCGAGTGATTCTGCAGCACTCATTTGAACCACACACTTAGATTTGGGAAGTGCGGTTGTAGGGAAACTCATTGTCCCAAAAGGTCTGGTGTCAACTAGATCAGTCTACTTGAAGCCTGCCAGCCTGCTAAACTCAAGCATGATCACAGAGCTTCCAACTGGTATGCGGTTATGATCTAATAAAAATAAATAAAATAAAACATATGGAACACAAGAGGTCACAGATATTTAAAGAGAACCTAGGAGTTGGAATACAGAAACCTAAACACACAGGAGAAAGGACATCAAGAAAAGGATGACTGACATTGGCAAGAGGAGAAGAAACTTTAAAACCTGTAAATGATAGTTTCAGAAAGTTAAGGGGAAAAGATTGAATTCATGGAAGTGGACAAAATAATTAAAAGAAAAAAAAGAAACAGTAGGAAAATAATAAAGAGCTCTATGGAAATTGAAAGTATGATTGCTGAAATTAAAAAGCAGAAAGCCCTCTGGAAGAGTCACAGGGAAGGTCCTCCAGTTTGAAACAGCCACTGTGTACCCAGCATCAGAGTGAAAAAATTACCTGTGCCTGTTGAGAGCCCGAAATTTCAGAACAATAAAGAGGTAGAAAAAGTTACACACAAATCCTGGGGAATTAAAATGGCACTTGGTACTATAGCAGCTGCAATATGGAACCTTAGAGACAAAGGGAAAATACCCCCAAATTTCAGAAAGAAGTTTCTAACCGATGCTCAGCCCAACTATCTTTAAAGTGTAAGAATAGAATGAAAACAGGTCCATACACTGAGGATCTCAAAGATTTACCTCCCAAGCTCCCTTACTCAGAATGAACTTAGACTTCAGGGCCACCACTGTAGGACTCAGAACAAGGGGATCCGAATGAAATGTGCAGATGACTGAATCAGGAAAGGAGAGGGCTCTAGGGTAAGGTGACCAGATTTTAACATTGGTAAAGCGAAACACCATTGACGTGGGGGGTGGGGACGGGACAGGGGCGGGGCCTGACAACAATGCAAACTTTCATAAGCAGTTCTCCATAATCACTTCTCAACAATTATTTGTTATTACAGTTTAACATTACAAAATTAACAAAAATAATATAAAACATCCTGGCGAAATAGCCACATGGCAGCTGAAAACCGTATATTCCCTTACTGTTCTCCCGCCTGTTTGTGCATTCTTTCCAAAAATCGGGACTTTTTAAAAACGCTGTGGGACGTGGGACAAATTGTTAAAAATCAGAACTGTCCCGCCAAAAGTGGGACGTCTGGTCACCCTACTCTAGGGACAATGTCATGGGAGGGAAACAGGGACTTGGCCAATTACTTGCTAAGTGGGAAATCATCCTGAATTTAGGAAGAATTAGCAAGGGAATTACTAACTTAAGAAAAAAAAAAAACAGGAGAGAAATGTAATAATGGCTCAGTTATGAAAAATATTTACATCATCTTTATTAATGTGAGCCCTGAACGTTGTTTAAGAAAATGTTGCTATAACCAGAATTGGAGGATATGAGGAGGAAATACACATGGTAATAATGGATGAAGTGGGCTAAATCGTTCCCAGTCCATTATAGGAAGTCAATGAATAGTGTACAATTGTTAAATCAATCATGAAACAGCAAAATAATTGTGTATGAATTCATCAAAAAGTCTGATGGTTGCTCTGGGCTCTATTTAAATGTAGAACTTTAAATAAGTGGGAAGATAATAGCTATGTTGGAAACAGTTATATAATGTCTAACAAAGACCAGGAACTGGGAAACAGGGAACTATGAGGAAATAACATGTGCTAATTTCAAAATATTTAATAATAGGGAAGAAATAAGAGTGTCCTGAAAAAGGAAAACATTTTTAAAAGCCTCCGCAATCTTCCAATGTTTTGTATGATCTTTTCTTATCCATAGAAATTCTAGAAATGAACATTCCTTTAGGTTTTTTTTTTCTTAAGGTTTTTGAACTTCATATAAAGTTAAACAAAATCTTTTAATTCTGAAAGTTTTTTGCTTTTTAAAAATTTAAAGTAAATAAATGTCATCATTTGTAATAAAGTGATATGTAATTATCATTTCATGTTTTAATCCATCATCTGTCTTCTGTACCGAAACGTGTACCCATTCATCCAGCCTTATGTCTACCCTCACAATAATTGAGCAACATTTAGAATGAGATTTAGCAAATGTTAACCATGATTAGTCTAAGTGACGAGACCTGGAATTGTTTTTTAGACTTGTCTCTTTACTTTTTGTATTGATTGTAACTTTTCATAGTAATTATATACAATGTCTCTATGTATCAAAGTATCTTCAGAGACTGGAAATAGAAAGAACTCTTTTTAAGGAATTTTCTGGTTTGCAAGTCAAATGATGTCATTCCTTGTATCATGCTTCTCTATTATCATCTCCTATTCTACCCTTTTAGTGGTCTTATAATTAAACCACCTATTTTGTGCTGCTCATGTCACCCTTTGCTATTTTTTCTTCCTGTACACATCATCATGTTATATTTTTTATTACTATGAGTTAGAACATTGGACTTGACTCACACTGTTATTTATAACCCTGTACGTATTTCCCATTTAGAAGGAACACAAAAAGGAGAATGTCCACATATTTGAAATGGATATTTTACTATAATTAATTTTTCCCAAACAAAAGTGTGTGTGTGTGTGTGTGTGTGTGTGTATTTAATTAGTGAACTCCTGTGCCTTTATGAAGGATTATTATGGAAGGTTAAATTTTGGTTCATATTTGCTGCTTTCTGTTTTCCTTGAAAATGTTCAAACAAGTACCCAAATAATAAGGGAAAAAGACTTTCATCTACTTTTACTTAATGGAATGTAAGAAGATAAGCTCTGCCTCTATCAGCAATAATGAGAGTAAGAATAAAGGCACAACGGTTGTAGTTGGGGATAAAATCAAAATACTGCTCAAACAATTTGATGACCAGGGCAGGAGGATGATTGGAGAGCCAGGCAGAGCAGAAGCAACAGGCATTGGCAGGCACCAGCAGAGGTAGGTATTATCCCTATAGTTCCTACACTGTGGAGAGATGGAGAAGGGTCTTCCGTGGGACTGGGTCAGCAGGGACAATTCTGGGCCTCCAGGAAGCTTAGGGCCCCAGGTGCAGATCTATCAGTCTGGCAACATTGTAGTAGTTTGAACACTACTAGTGGTTACCTACATCCGGGGCTGTTGCCAGGGGTGAATACCAACCATGGTGACAGCATTTTAGGTTTAGAGAGTTAAAGCTTACATAGAATTCCATCATAAGGAATGGGGGTTAACTTTGATTTTTAGCTTTGGCTAAAGTCGTGTTTTGAAGAGCTCTCCCAGTCACTGCTTGAGACCTCACCATCACTGATCAATTACTTTGGGTTAAGTGTTATCGTCTACTTATTTAAAAAATAAAAAATATGGTTATTAAGGGGTAACATCAAAGCTGCCATCAGCTGTTGCTACTGACGTGGACTTGACTCTCTCAAGTGTTTAAGAACAGGACACCAAGGGAAGGGCAATTTTGAGAGAGCGGAGCCCCGGGATACGATATGAGTAATGGGTTCTTTACGGAAGAGCGGACAACACCTGACAAGAAGACAAAGGAAGCAGACGAGAGACAAGTCAGGAGAGACGCCAGATGCAGCCACTTTCACATGTGACGTTTTCCCAGGCCGTATTCTGGAAAGAAAAGGACAGGAACGCTCCAATTTTTCATCTAGTTTTAGCAGCAAGCAAATGGTGAACCCTTCACATATCCTCTGTTCCACAGCCAAACTCCCGTTTCACCACCATGATTCCTGCTTTATTTCGTTCTATTAAAGAGCCAAATACATTCATTGTAATTAAACATGGACTTTGAGAGCTAGATGAGTTCCAAGAGTGCAAACACAAAACCATCCTTCACATACCAAATAAGCAGAGACTCTGATTCCTAAAATCTTGGATTTCTTAACCTTACCACTGTTGACCTTTGGGGTTGGATTTTTTCCTGTTTAACGTCATACGTTTAAAGCCTCCCTAGTCTCTACCTGCCAGATGCCGGGAGCATTCCTCCTGTCTTTGATTTGATTTTGGAAGGGCTAGCATTTTTATTTCTTGCAGGTTTTCCTTTTTAATTATGTTTAATGTAGGCTCATAGTAACATTGATTTTTATTTGCTGACCACAAATTATTGGTGAGCAGGGAAGTCGGCCAAGAGATATAAAAGTAGCCAGAAACCAATGTAGGATTTTTAAATAGTCAGAATAAACTATACCTTATAATTAAGCTGTGGCAACATCGTTCATTTATTCTATCAATACATACTGGGTATTCAAAGGTAAATAAAACAGCTGACTCATAGCTTTTGGGAAGCCTTGTTCACCTCCAAGGCTGGGTTCGGCTTCCCCACCAGCATACTTTTAAAACTCTCCTTATCCTCTATGCCCTTGTTGTGACTGTTTCTTGAAGTTATGAAACGTACCTTGTTCATCATCACATACTCAGGCAGTGGTATAGTTTTTCACATCCTGGGTGCTCAATGTATAGTTAGTGAATAAGTAAGTGAACAGCTAATAGACTTGGCAATTACTTCCTATTATAAATTCTAAAATTTATGACTAATTCTGGTTGAGGCAGGAGTTTACCCAAATACCAAGGTATCTGTATTTCTGTATTTCTAACTTTTTTGATCCATAGATTTCTCTATTCCTGGTGGTTTGCTAGCTACTCATTTTGCCTTGCTTTTGATATATCCTTTTTACTTTGCGAAGGTGACCTTGATAGCCACTAAGCATCGTGCTCAGCATTCTGAATACAAAGATGAGCGGGGAAGCCTTTGCTTTCAGGAAGTACCTAGCGCGGCATATGCTGCTTCCTCAACTTTACATACACATCCCAGGACACCGGTGCACAAGACAAACATCAGAAGGGATGAGTCATATTTTTGAGATTGGTCCTCACACAGGCCTTCCACTTCTCTAATTTTTGATCTCATTTCTACCCCTTTGTGGTTATCATTTCAGCTCTTATACATCTATCCTGTCTGCCCAGATTGCCAATACCTCTCTGATGCTTTTACAGACCACAGCGCTCACCAATTTCTTACGTTCTTTGCTTTGATAAAGCACTTCCTGAGATGGCTATGTCACTGATGCTCTTTACTCAGCTTGTTGCCAAAGCCTAGCAACCCTTGAAAAGCCCTCGTTAGATATGGTTCAGTCATGAAGAAACCAACACTTTTCTTGCCTGACTTTAAACAGTTGGGTCAAATGCACAGTTTTACTTTCCCAGAGAGAAAAGATGAATTCCCCAGAGCTTTCTCAGTTTCCTGCTCCCATAAGGGAAATGAATTCAGACTTTCAGCAGAAAGTCTGGGTCAATACTTCCAGAGGCATTTACATGACAAAAGCATATACTCATAAATTGATGATTCAAAGAATATATGATGATTCGAAGAATATATTTACAGAAGAAGAAATTTATCTTGCCAGATTTAAATACTTCAGCCTCAATAAAAAGGATATGTAAATTAAAATGAAAATGCAATAGTATTTCTTAATTTTCACGTTACCGTCCATTACGAAGATGAAATTATCAAGAATTGGTAAGCGTTTGAGGAAATAGATGCTGTCATTCCCCGCTGAGAAGACAAAGTAACATAATGTGGTTGAAAAGTAATTTGACAATGTTATTAAAAGAGCACATGTTCTGGGGCCTAGAAATTTCAGTTTTAGAAATTTATCATAAGGGAATGATTTAGGGAGGTGAGTAAAACTGCATGTTCAAAGATGCTCACATTGGTATTTTAATAATCAAAATAATAACAATGATAATGATAGGAAAATAATGATATCCTTCATTAAGAATTATTGTTTAAAATTCACATGTCAGGCACTTATCAGGTGGTGTTATTATTATTAGCTGTATTTTACCAATGAAGGAATAGAGTTATAAAGAAGTTAAGTAACTACCCAAGGTCTCACAATTCTTATACAGTGGAGCCAAGATTCTCACCGAGGCAATCCATTTCTGGGCTCTATGTTCAAAAACTCTAAGAATAGGGGCTGGAGGTATTACCCCTGATTCATATGATGCAATGGTATACGGGCTCTTATGTAATTTTAACATTCTGTTCTTTTGGAAAATAATAATCATATATTCATAAGTGAACAAAACAGGCTCAAAGGACAATTTTTACAGCCTGAGGTCAGTTTTGTAAAAGTTAAGATGTACATATGGTGGTAGGCAGACTTCTCAGGTGATTCCCAGTGAATTCCACCTCCCAGCATTTATAATCTTTTCTAATCCACTGCTCTTGAGTATAAGCCAGACTTAGTGCCTGGCTTTTAATCAACAGAAGACAGAAAAAGGGGTGGAATGTCATTTTGTGATTAGGTTACCAAAAGCTATGACTTCCATCTTGCCTGCAGACTCTGTTGTCAGTTTCAATAAAACAAGTTGTCATCTTGAAGAATTCCATGTGGCAAGAAATTGAGGATAAGCTCTGGCCAACAGCTAGTGATAAACTGAAGGCTTCAATCCAGTAGTCAGCAAGGAACTGAATATATCAGCAAGCACTCAGGGAACTTAGAAAAGCATCCTCGCCCAGGTGAAACTTGACTGCAGCTTTGTGAGAGGTCCTGAAACACAGGAATCATCTAAGCTATGCCCAAGTCCCTGACCTCAGACTGTAGATAATAGTTGCCATTTTAAGCCAGTAAATCTTGGGGTAATTTGTGATGCAGCAATAGATAACTAAAACATATACATGTATATGTGGTTTTAAAAAAAAAAACATTTACAGTATTCATCAGACAATGTGATTATACTAAGAATATCTTTTTTCAACTTTGCTTTATTCCATACCTTGAAGTTTTTCTATCAATGACGCATTTTTTTTGTGCAATCATAAAAATGTCTACATTAAAAGACAAGAAAAAAAGGTGGAGATGAATCAACAACGGATACTTCTTTTAGTGGATAGTTGTAGAATTATTTAAAAATTAGAATAATTTCCATGCCCCCTTCCCTAACACAAGGAAGCTTAGGAGGGGAAAGTGGCTTTGTTCTAACAGCTCCAGGGAAATGCTATCATGTGACTCTGGGGAACTTTCAAAACTACCCTCTCCCTAAGTAATGAACTTAGCAGTAGAACTACAAATAGGGAAGTTAGGAAATAGTCAATGTCGACTGTGTCCCTCCCTTCCTTTCTCTCTCTTCCTCCTCATACTCCTTGTTCTCACGTCCTTTCTCTTCTTCCTCTCCCTCCTCCTCTTCTTCGTTTGGGTTTTCCTTGTGTTTTTTAGAATCTTCTTCGATTTTACCCTGAAATTTGGCATCCTCAGGCTTCTTTCTATTTCTCCTAATATTAAGGCAATACTCCCACTATTTCTGCCACTCACAGTTCCTACTCTGCTACCACTCCCCACGCCTGTTTACTATAGAGCCCGGTGATCTTCCTCGAGGCAGCACGACTTAGAGGTCAAGGGAATCCTGCTTGAGCTGAAATCTTGGTCTATCACTTAGTATGTATTCTGGAAAGGTAAGTAAGCTCTCTGTACCTCAGTTTTATAATATAAAAATGTAGCTAAGTGTCTATAGTTTTTTTTTTTTTTTTTTGCAGTTTTTGGCCAGGGCTGGGTTTGAACCTGCCACCTCCGGTATATGGGGCTGGCGCCCTACTCCTTTGAGCCACAGGCACCACCCTAGTGTCTATAGTTTTTGTGAATATTAAGTGAGTTGATTTGCTAAGAACAGTGGCACATAAAAGAATGAATGAAAGTTAACATTTATTATGATTATCTGATAATCATACTAAATGATTTCTGATTATTTATTATGATAATAATGATTTCTGATTATAATCATAATAGCTCCTAGTGATTTCATGCTTGCTATGTTCCAGGTATTACACTAAGCACCTTACATACACTTATATGAATTTTCTCTTTTATTTTGCACAATAATCTTGTGCGGTAGGTATTATTATACCAATGATGGTTAAACTAACTACCAGTTAAGGTTAATTAACTTATCTAAGAATAGAACAATGGCACAATTAAGTCAATGGGAATCAATACTGAATTTTTCCATATTTCATCACATGTGAGATGTAAATTACTGGTGAAAAGATTTTAGAAGTACATGGCTCATCTTCTGTGTGTCATGTCAACAGTCTAATATGCTTAGAAATAATGAGAATATTCTATTTATTTGTATATTTTTATTAAAATGTTGAGTTTATTGACATTAAATCATGTCTCTTCTTTTTCCTTCTCTTCTTCCTCTTCCTCCTTTTACATGGATGAAATTCAAAAACACTGTTACTCAGTGAAAGAAGCCTTCTATCAAAGCCTACTATGTGAGTCCATTTCTATGAAGATCTAGAAAAAGCAAAGCTAATCAATAGTGAAATATAATTTGAACAGTGTTTGCCTTTTAAGGGTCAGTGTGGGACTAGATATTGATGGACATGGGTATGAGGAATCTCCCTGGGGTGATGGAATACTTTATATCATGATGAGACTTGGGTTACAGAGTGTATTTTTCCCTCAAAAGTCAATGAATGGTGTAATAAAGACTTGTACATTAATTGTACATAAATTTTTCACCCCCCAAAGACCTGTAAATAAATATTGAGCTCTAGTAAACAGCATTCACATTGAAGTATTTATCGGTGAAGGGTAAAATGCGTCAAAAATAATATGGTTGATCAATGGATAAAGAATGGACAGGTGGATAGCTATGTGATAAAGAACTATAGTAAATATTAATTGCAAAATCTAGGTGGTAGGTATAATTCTTTCATCTTTTTATTTACATCTTAAATGATTTATAATAAGCATATAGGGAAATTAGACTCTTATGTGATAGAAATATGTTGGTTCCTCATTACCTAACAAATTATATTAGATATTCAAAAACATTATTCTATATATCTTAAATTGTGTTTGATTTCTCAAGTACACATATATGCAGAAAAATTGTGTTAAAAATTTAGTCAAGAGAGGAATGTCTTTAGGTAAAGCACTGTAGAAATGCAAAATCTAAGTTCATATTTCCTGTAAGTTCATAAAGTCAGTCACTGCCATTCATACAATTCTTACTGCTGTATTTTTGATATCCAAAGAACAAATGTATTTTTTTACTTATTGAATCTGTTCTTTCCTAGAAAGAAATACTGCTTTTACACACAATAATTTTATTTCCAATGAGTTTTAAAATAAGCTATATATTTAAAAAATTTATTTTGGAGACAAGATGTCATTCTTGCTCAGGGTAAAGTTCAGTGGCTTAATAATTGCTCAAATAACCTAAAATTCCTGGGTTAAGTGATCCTCCTGCCTCAGACTTCTGAGCAGCTGGAACTACAGGTTTGTCCCAGCATGCCTGGCTAATTTAAAAAGAAAATCTTTTGTAGAGAAGGCTCACTGTGTTACCCAGGTTCCCTTTGAACTTTTGGCCTCAAGCATCTTTTAGTCTTGGCCTCCCAAAGCCTCCACAGGTGTGAACCACCATCCCTGGCCCCTAAGATTAAGTATATCCTTAAAATTCTTCCACATGGACACACTAGTCATATACCTGATACCTGTGGGACTTGATAGATAAGAACATTTGTTTATATTCTATTTATTGGATGCATAGATTCCAAAATAACTTTATAGTCAAACACATTTTTAACCATGGAAGAGGAATGATTCTATTTTTACGTATAAGAAAATTAAAATGTGAAGGAAGAAAGGTGATTTCCCAGGGGCCCTTAATATATAAAAGGGTAACCCTATGATGTTCAGGGTCATGTCAACCACATGTTGATATTCACATGATGATATGCTATACTTTTTTAGTCATGGAAAAATCTATTCCATGTTGCACTTGAATCGTTCCATTAATCATATTCTCACATTCCCTTATTCTCTCTGTGTTCTTCATCCCATATTGTCTCATTCTTTAACATTTTCTCCGTAACTGCTCATCATATTTAAAAACAAAAATTCTCTCTGTTCTTTGGTGGATCTTCAAGGAAATGGAATTTGATGATAGGAATGAAGTGTTCACCTCATGTTTTACATACATTTGTCTAATAGCCATGGCAATTACTTAATTCTTTTGATAGCTTTTGATAACTTCTAAGTAAAAATGGTAAAACGTTTGAAAAATTAGATGACTAAGACATTTTTTAAAACTTCATATTTCAACACTAAACACTCTGTACACATTGCCTACTGTGAATGCTGAGACGTACACACAGTTCCTTCCTCCTCTGCAATTTTCTCAGTTACAGACTCGTTTTACATTTTTAAGATTTAGAATAGTTATATTCTGTTCTATGTCTGTAATTCTCAGAATTGGTGACTGTGGTTCTAAATTAAGGTGGCTTTCTCTCCATTGAGTTTTTGATCCTTTTCAGGACTACGTTTTGTAAAGGAGTTTCCTTTTCAGGAAAGGGTCATGCGCCCCTGTTTTCTCGGTCACCGTGTGCGGGAGCTCACCTATCTTTAGTCTGACTGTTTGAAGGGGAACGTGGGTGATGATGCTCTTTCGTCCCTATTTTATATCGCTGTTTTTCCTCAGAGTCGCATTTCATCTTTATCTTGATGCCCTTGTCTTCATTGCAATCATCTCTGCTCTGATCGCTTTCCTATTTTTATTCTTTTTGTTTCATTTTGTGTGATTTTCTCAAGTCGCTCCTCCATATTCTAAATATGTTTGCACTCTTGTTTATTCTAGATTTTGTTATTTCCAAAGTGGTTCATCCCTCTAATAATGGCCTTTTTTTCCTGCACTTTCCCCCCTGAGCTCCGCCAGCTTGGTTTTCCTCTCTTTATGCCGTCTCTCCACTTTCCTTCTGTGTCTACTTTTCACATTTCTGTAATCCCTAGAGAGGTCATCATGATATTTGTATCTTTTATGGAATATGCTTTGAGGATTTTCTATTTTCTGCACTTTGGGTAGAATTTCAGAATCTATATTTTGCTTATGTTCCTTTCTTATTTTTGTGTGCTAGTATCTCTCCGGTTACTAACCAGAGGCAATTCTATCTGGAGTAGCTATTTGCTGAACATTGAGGGGAAGGCAGCAGAAGCGAGGTGGGCTTCCCCTCAAGTTTCAGTTTGGGCTGCTCGGCTTAAAATCTCCCTCACTAGATCTGCTGTGGCCTTTATTCTGGTGCTGCGTCTTCACTGGGTTTGGCATTCAGAAGGTCAGTATGGCTCTCGAGATCCATTGTAAGAGATAGGTACTCAGTCCAGACCACTTTCATCCTGGCTCATTTTTGAGAATGCAGCCTACTTCCCTAAGCTCCAGTTTTCCTGACATTTTGTGATATTAAGTTAGGATCCAGGGGAACAGTCCACTGACTCTCCAGGCTTGCTTCTACATTGCATCTCTATTGAAAAGATAGTTTCTTCTGGGTAGATACGTAGTAACGGGATTGTGGGACTAAAAGGGAGGTCTACCCTAAGGACATGTTCATTCAAATGTTTTCAGCAGCTCAATTCATATTGCAAAGATGTGGAAACAACTCAAGGGCCTATCAATTTATGAATGGACTAACAAACTGTGATACATATGTATATATATGGCACACTTCCTCAGAGGGGGACTCAACTATAGCTTGGACTTTACCTTACAAATGCAACAATGTAAACTAATCGTATGTACTGTCTTATTAACCCAGTAAAAAAGTTAAAAATTTTTAAAAAGGCAATTTGCACACTTTTTGGATTTGTGATATAACTATCGAGATATCTCCAACTTGACATACATCTAAGAATATGGATATACATTGGATCCTTCCATCTTCTCTCATTTTAGTCCATCTAACAGGTGTTCTTCTCAATTTATAGTTTGTGACTATAGTTTATAGGTTGTCACTCTTTCTTTGGTTGCTTTTCATGGTTCGTAAAGGAGGGAGCCATTACAGACATCTGGAGCAGTGTCACTAATTAGAAGCATTGCCTACCTGTCAGGCTGACCCCAAGCCTCATCCTCCCCTGAATTCTAACAAATCAATCACAACCTGATCTATCTTTTTTTTTTTTTTTTGGTCTCTTCTTGGTCCTTAACATTTTATCTATTCATCAGATTGCATCATGAATTGTCCTTATTTTTCATATGTGGAAAAGTTATACTTAATTTCTATGAAGGAAGGAAGGGAGTCACATCAGCCTGGGGTGCATCCTGATTCTCGCTTTCTAGCAGAGAGCTTCACCAGATAACAAGGACGAAATGAGAATTTTTGAATGAAATGATGAATTAACTTATGAATGTAGTATTAATTTTCTTCCAAAGAAGATTACATTACCAGGGAGGGCAGCCAATGTATAACAAAATAAATAACTTTAAAAACTTTTTTAAAAGACTATAAAATTGTACATATTATATAGATGATAAAATAGAAAGTAATAAGCCTTTACTACCTTAATAATTGAATTGAATTAAACAGATCATGGAGATACTTTCAGAAGATTTTGATAACATATTTCTGAACATTAGAGTAAAATAAAATAGATGACATCAAAAATACACATAAATGACAAGATAAAAAAGGTAAGAAAACTGTTAGAAATAAAACAGAGGAAGAAAAAAGATAATCTGGGTGCTGAAGTATGTGAGGTTTAGGGGGTTGTTTATGCACAAGAAAAATGAATTTTCAAGAGATTTTAAAAAATATGATCAAAAGAAGTTTTAAGGATGCCTCGTTAATGCCAACGTTGAATTTGTGCATGGTTTAAACTATGCTTTTAAATTTCCTAAGAGAAAGGTAGTTTAAATATTTAGTTTTATGACTATTCAAGCAAATATTCTGAGAGGACTTTAAAAGCATGACATTAAAACAGTTTTGGAAAAGATTTTTTTTTCCCATTTAGGAAGGCACATTTGGTATTTCAAGATTTAATGGGCAATAACTAAGATTTCCAAGTTTAGTTTTTTATAGTGCAGCCATATGACAAAGCTCAGGTTTTGCATGTAACGGAACAAAACTTTGGGGAATGCCTGAAGTTATTTTAACAAATTGAGGAGGAATAAAGATGATAGTAAATCACCAATAAACTTAGCAAAATATGCAAACAATTAAATACTTAAAAAGCTCAAATTCAAAACACTTGTAAATGTTATGGTAGTCTAGGCTAACCTTTTATTTTAATGTTGGAATCTAGTAAAATGAGAAACTTCTTAGTTTTGTATTTACAAAATAACACTAATCATACATATTAACTATTTGGCAGTAAACCAAATAGGGTTTAGCGCAATTCCTATGTAAATTCATGACATCACCACATGTGGAATATTTAACAAAAATTACAATAAACAGAGATGATAAGCTTTAAATGAATTGTGACCATGTGTTTAAGGGAAATATATTTGTATTAGTAATGTTTTCATATAAATGTGTGTTTATAAATTGACAGTTATCATTAACTTCATAATTATGTAAACTATAAACACATCAAAGATTCCCTACTTTGCCAGAGGTTAAATTCAATCTTAAAGCAATTACTTCGGGGTGATTGAACTAAAAATAATTCTTTTAGATGAGAAAGTCTTTATGTCATATAAAGGTTCAGTGCAGATAAAGAAAAACAGGAAGAATAGCTAAGGTACATGTATCTGGGTACAGTTTCAGAAGATAATTACCAATGATAATGCAGCAGAAATAAAAAAAATGTTAAAATTAAAAATATGATGTAATGCACAGGTAATTTGTCATGATGTATATACTATAACTTGAATAGGGGAAATTCAGAGGTAGGAGAAACAATTAGGTAATTTACAAGTAAGATTTTGCTTAAATCCTGAAGACAAATTTCCATATCTTTTCCTGTGGTAAGATTTTTCTGGATACCTTTAATATGAGTGTGTAAGGTTAGCTCCATTATTTGCAATAAGATGCACAATATGGGAATTTCAAATACTATTGTCATCATTCCAACACTGTCCATTTACTTGTGATTTTTATTCACCAACCATAATACATGTATTTTTGTGATTCCTTGAAAGCTGACTCTCTGCTCACTCCTGCCTACCTTAGGCATAGCTCCTGTTCTTACCGATCTTTTAAGCTGACATAGTTGAGTACAAATTATCATACAGGTAGGATTGCTTTTATATGCCTTAAATAAATATTGAAAAAAGTCCATGCAGTACATAATGACGAATATGATAAAATAAATGGTACAAGGACAGACATTAGGGCACAGATGCAATTTTATGAAGTAATTAGCTAAGATGATCTAATATATTCACATGGTAATAAAATTATTTGCAATAGCAAAGCGTATGCATAGATAGCAAGATACTGTATAAAACTCATTTGTTGAGTCTTAAAATATTTTTAACATTATTACTTGGAGATATGTAAAAGATAGAGGAAGAATAATTTATGATATAAATATTCCTACTTAATTTTCTTGACTTAGAAGAAATTCTTCATTTAATGGATGGTGAAAGAATTAGTTATAATTACATAAAATTCATGCTGATTCAATTGCTACTTATGATGAATATTCATATTCAGATAACTTTTTATTGCTGTGCCCTACTTTCACTGTTCATTTAAGGAGAGGAAAGGCTACCATTTCACTAATAATATTTTCATTCAATCCCATTCCTTTTTTTTTTGATTTAAGCAACATCCATGGAGTGTACATTGTTGAGAAAAACTTGTGGTAATGTTGCTTAGTTATAGTGAAGTGAGCTTTTCTTTTTGTAATTTAATTTGCTCTTTTTCTCCTGGTTGTTCTGGCTTTTCAATCTCCAAATTGTTTATTTTTCAAGTTTTATTTCAGAACATTTCAGAAGTAGACATATTTTGGTTATGTAATTTGCTTTTGTACATTTTGAGTCAAAGTTATAAGTGTGCCGTTCACTCAGAAAGTGTGTATTATACCAGCTCAGTGTGAATTAACTCCACCTCTCTTCCCCCTCTCACCGGCTTGATTCCCACTGAGTTTTACTTCCCCACGTGCAGAGAAGTGTTGACTGACTAGTTTAAGTATTGAGTACACATAGTGTTCATTTTTCTTGCAATACTTAGACAAATGGTCTCTAGTTCCATCCAGGTTGTTACAAAAGATACTAGATCCCCCATTTTTAACAACTGTGTAGTATTTTATGGTATTCATATATATGCTACATTTTATTAATCTACTGATGTATTGATGAGCGTTTGGGTTGTTTCCACATCTTTGCACCTGCGAATTGTGCTGCTACTAGTTATAAACATTTGAGTGCAAGTGTCCTTTTTTATAAGATGTCTTTTTTTCCTTTGGGTAAATACCCAGCAGTGGGATTGCGGGATCAAATGGTAAGTCTACTTTCAGTTCTTTGAGGTATCTCCACAGTAATTTCCATAGTGCTTACACTAGTTTGCAGTCTCCAACAGTGAATGAGTGTTCCTTTCTGTGCACATCCATGCCCGTGTCTGTTGCTTTGGGACTTTTTGGTAAGAGCCATGCTCACTGGTGGTAGGGGATATCTCAACTGTAGTATTGATTTGAATTTCCCTAATGATTAGAGATGTTGAGCATTTTTTCATGTGTTTGTTGGTCATTAGACTATCTTCATTTGCGAAGTGGGATGGTTTGATTTTTTTCTTGCTGATTTGCTTGGGTTCTTTGTAGATTCTGGTTATTGGTTCGTTATTGGATGTATAGAATGTAAATATTCTCTACCATTCAGTTATGTTGTCTATTTATTCTACTGCTTGTGTTGTTGGCTGTGTAGAAATTTCTTGATTAGAGAAGGTCCCATTTGTTTCTGTTGTTGCTGTGATTGCTTTTATGGTCTTCTTCATATCTTTCCCTAGGCCTATATCTATAAGTTTTTCAAACACTTTCTTCTATAATTTTTAAAGTTTCATGCCTTAGGTTTATTTTTCATAAAATATACAGAACTCTTCATGAATTTGCATGTTCTCCTTGCGTCCATGCTAATCCTCCCTGTATTGTTCCAATCTTAGCACATGTACTGCTGAAGCAAGTCCTCTAAGTTGTTTTGAATAGCAGATAAAGGAGATCAGCTTTATGATAAATTTTAACGTACGTTGGACTGAGTAATTATGTATTCAAATATATATGTGTATGCATTAATAATAATGTTTTATATTATGTAAAATAATTTATGTGTACATAAACTTTTTCTCTTTTATGTGATGAGAAGTATGTCTCTGTGTTTAGAGAATGTGGTAGACAGTTTGAGTTTTGTTTATAGAACTTTAATTAGTCTAAATCATTAACTACTTGTGAAGATATAGAAACACAACACACTCAGCATGGAGAGCTTAAATGCAGCCTAAGCCCCTGTGTTTATATTTTAGCTCCACCACCTACTATTTGATATGACTTTCAGCCAATTATTAAAATTCTTTGTGTACCATTTTCCTGATTTATAATAACTGTTCTTGTATGTTGGATTGTTCTAAGGTTTCAGTCAATTAATGTTCATCTCTGGCACATTATAGCTGTTATTAAATATACATTGTCAGTTTCCCTGGCTCCCTGGCTCCTTGACCCAGAATCTGCAGAAGTATCGTATATAGGTTATAGATTTATAAACATTAAATTTGAATATTTTTATTCAATGTGTATATTCTCCAGTGTACAAATTACATCCTTTCCTATTGTCCTGTATCCAGGTAAGCAGCCTGCCTCCTGAGGCATTTGAGTACAGAACTTTATGATATGGAATGTATGTGACTGCTCTCACCTGTCTTCAACTGCTTTTCAATCCTGTATATCTTAAAGTCATCAAACCATTGACTCTAGTCTGCCTAGATGCTTTGTCGTGTTTTCTATCAGTCTGGTTTAATCAAATTCCAGCCTGTAGTACTTCAAAAAATGATACTTTTGAACAATAAGTTTTAAGAATCACTATGAACATTATTTCTGTTTTCACTCATAATACATATCTAATTGAAGAATAAGATTGCCACAAATATAGTCTAGTAACATAGGGATTTGCATCCTCTCAACATTCTGATCATGGGATGAAAAGTGAGTCCCAAAGCAACAGACACGGGCATGGATGTGCAGAGAAAGGAACACTCATTCACTGTTGGGGACTGCAAACTAGTATAAGCACTATGGGAATTACAAAGAATCTTAACAGCACTCAGTGAAAGATGCAATGGAATAAAGATGGTAGAGAATCACGTGAAAGAATTCTGTACCCAGCAAGAATAACTCTTAAGTATGTGTGAAGACCAAAAGACATTTCAGTAAAACGAACAATAAAAACAAACAGACAAAAACAAAACAACTGAGGGGGTTTTTCACCAGCAGAACATCTCTTAAGGAACTAAATAATGTTCTTTAGAGAAGAAGGTGAACTCATATAATAGATCTGAGATGCAAAAATAAATGGTAACAAAACAGTGGTGTGTGTGTGAGAAGATGTAAAAGACCATGAACTATATATATATTATATATATATATATTTTTTTTTTTTAAGGACCCACTGAGGTTAAAAAATAACATAAGAATTAAAGTTCGAGACAAAAGAACACGTAAGTTAGGCGGAAGTACAGATGGAGGTCAAAGGATCTAACTTCTTAATTATATATGAAAGAAAATAAAGCTTTTTCAAATTTTGGTAGATTAGGTTTGCAGATTGTAATTTGTCAAATCACAAAATCAAAAGCCCAACTTTTAACTTTTAAACTTTCAAAGGCGAAAAATAGAATGATAAAATATATTGTTTGAAGACAAAAAAAATTAACAACAATAAGAAACAATGCCATATAGACATGTACATAACTAGAAACAAAAGATAATTATGGCAGCTTTAAAGTCAATAATATCCAAAGTAATAATGAAGGAACTAAAGACACTAAAGCACTAGGAGACGAAAAATAAAAAATAATTGAAAAATGTGTACTTAACAAATATCAACAACATATTCTGGGAAATCTATATTAATATCATAAAATAGATATTACAACAAAAATCATTTCTATGGTTGGAAAACCACTTTACAATGATAAAATATTTCATTTATCAAGATAATATAATAATATATGTATGTATGTATGTATGTACATAATGACATGGGGGTTAAAATCGTAAAGAAGTTAAGAGTTGGTTATCATAAAAGTCAGGATAGTGGTCATCACAGAGGAAGGACTTGTGATTAGGAAATGATATTCAGGAGGGTTCTGGGATGTTAAAGTTTTATTTCTTCATCTGAGCAATATTCACACATGTGCTATCCTATAAGCAAAAATATACAGAGAGGTATAATTTTTGTACTTCTGGGCATTTTGACTTATCATTAAAAAGCGGGCTGCACAATGGCATATACAGTCATCTCATTTTTAGTTTTTATCTTTATGTATTTATATATTTATCTAAGTATGTCGCGATGTCATCAAAATATAGACATGAAATTTTTAATTCATATTTGTGTCTGAATGGTGGTTTTATACTTTCTTTTTCATTATATGTTTTGCTATAATGATTCTGTATTACTCTTATAATAAGGGGAAAAATGAATTAGGAAACACACACACAACTACTCCTCCCAACCAGAAAGAAAATAGGGTTTCCAGAGAGAAGAGAGGTTAACAGAAGGATGTGTGTCACCCTGAAAAATGAAAGATGAATAGGTCTTTTGAAAGTAAGGCACAGATACTCAATGAGAAGGAAATACTTGGAAAGCAGCAGTGCTGAAAAGGACTTCAGGGTGAGTGTGGACAGCAAATTAGACAGAAGCCTGCAGTGTAAGGTGCCAGGAATGAGCGCCAGTGCTATTTTGGGCTGGAAAAGCAAAGGCACCATGGCACAAAACAAGGACAGGCAGCCTCTTATATCTATATATTTGGAAAGTCTGACTGTAAGGCAATAATTTTATATCAAACTACTTTTAGCTTAAACTAGGTACAAGGAAGAAAATAGCCACCACGACCTAAAAATGATTATGGGGTTATGGAACTCACCAATGAGATAATTTTTCTGTTTGCTTCATAGAGAACATTAGCCTCTTTTAATGCCAGCCTTAAGTTTTACTGAGGATAATGGTAAAAATGTGTATTTTTGAGAAATTTTTTTAGGCTCTTTCTCAAGGCAGATATATCACAATAGCTTAGATAGATACGAAAATAAGTCTGCACAGGAATCTTTGTCCTCAAGACTTAAACTTATTGGAGAAAGCAGATTCTAGGACTATGAGGTAGGTGAAATGAATCCTGACACCAGACAGCCTCCCTCTGAAAGGAGAGGCAATGTGTAGGTATTAAGGACATTGTGAATTGGCGATGCCAGGATGGCAGGCAGAATAATGGCAGCAGATGTTCAGGTGTCAGGTGGTATTCAAACTCAGGTGGGCAATGCAGACTGCTCTCAGCTCCACTGACGGCCGGGGGGAGGGGGGAGGTGGTCGAGAGTAGGATTCATTTTATTTGAAAAAGAATGGCCAGGAAAAGTTGGGCAGTGAAGGACTTCAGGGCAGGACGTATGCAGGACGTATGATCCAACAGGACATTGGGGTGCTGTATCACCTCTAATGAGATACTGAGACACTCAGCAGGACAGAGATATGCCTCAGATGGCTGGCAGATTTCTCTCCAGTCAACTTAATTAACGAGATTCTTTCATTGAGAATTTGGTTTTGCTACTGTACCTTCACAAGAAAATTTCTTGACCCATAAGACAAAGAGTATGACCTTGGAATACAGTAGAATGACTGATACTTCTGTAATTGAGTCTTTTGGCAGTCTGAGTCTGTTGTCCCTGGCAAGGCCCTCAAGGCCTCCAGCCGTTTGCATTAGTTTAACTTGTCTATGGAAGAGAAAGTTAGTGTGATGTAGAATCACACCTCTGCAAACACTTCCATAAAATGAGTAGAGGAAGTATGTGGGTAAACCAGTTGACTGAAGCACAGCCACCCAGGCTATAAAACACATTTAGTTCATCTCAAGTTTAGTTTCTATCTTTCACTATATTTTAAGATGACACTCTGGAATGGCAAAGGTGTGGCAGCTTTAAAACTTCAAGAAAAATTAATTCATAGTAATTCATCTCTAGACTAACTCTTCATGGAAACTTGTCATGTGAAATTAAAGCTAAGAGATGGCTGGAAGCATGAGAGGGCAACCAGCAGTCTTGCAGGCTGAAATAGTCTCAGGCCCTACAGTGGCCCCAGTAAGCTTGTGGGGCTCCATCTGAAACAGCTGGCCAAGTCTGGGAGCCTGGAAGGAAAACTTAACAAATCCATATTCTGATCCTGCCAACGCATATCCTTGAGAATGGGTCTGATGATTTTACTTATTTAACAGAAACAGCTGGCCTTCCTTACTTCCTGGCCAATAATGAATTCATTTTCATGATTGAATGGACATTAGAATCTTTTTAAGCACAAAAAACAGCTCCAAGAAAGAAAAGACGCAACTGTTGGGCTAAACTCTCAAATCTGGAAATCCCAAACCTCCTTGCTACCCAATCACTTGCCATTGTTCTAAAATTTATAAAAGACCACGTACAATTCACACTCAGATTTATACCCAGTTCTCTTAAAAATAACCTTTACCTTTGCTGTGAGCCTGTAAAATTACAAGTCATTCGTTCAAAAAAGAATTATGGAGAAATTACTTATAGATCTCTAAGAATCATGAAAACATGGTGATGTCAAGTTGCCTTGCCCCGTGCCAGGTAAGGGAAAGGAGGAGGAAGGTGACGGAGCTGTGGAGAGTGAATCGTCAATTCGCGGCTAAGTGTCAGAGTGAGCGCTCATCATGCTCCTCACGGTCTCACCCCAAGTCTACAAGTTAGGCGCTTGCATTGGTCTTTTTTTGTCATCACATTTGCTTTTCATTTGATGAAAAGAATCTCTCACTTTCCCCGTCCTTTTAAAAAATTTTTTTCCTTGCTAAAAAGAGTAGTTTCACTTTGTACCCAGTTCTTTCTTTCTAGTAAAATTATCTCCTTTCCCTTCCTTCCTTGGAAGTTTTAATATGGTTATACTCCAACTGTGCTTTTTCCTATGTCATCTCAAAAGCTATTAGTAACTATTCTTAACTAATACTATATTGATTTATACTATTAAATATAATATTTCATTTAGAATGCTACCTTCAAAATGGCAACAAACACTGAAAATATCCCTGCCCTGAACATGCCCTTTTCCTTCTCAGGCTAGGTCAGTGTGAGGAAGCAGTGGGGGAAGAGGCAGCATCTTCTTTATATTAAATTCAGGGTTGTACTGAGGTTGATTTGCTAAGGGCACTCAGTGATATCCAGAAGTCAAGTGTTGAACATCAGAGTCTTTGCTTGGTCTGGATGAGGGCATTGCTCAATCATTACTAAAGAAACCCCAAACTACAACACGTAGATATTTGATGGGTACGTAAGCCACAGTGTTCCAGGAATGCAGGTGGCGATCACTGCACAAGAATTTCTCAATTGTGGGAAAGCTGAGAGTGGCCTCTGGGACTCTCAAATAAATGTAGAATATTTCTTGTATTTCTCTGCCAATTTTTTTTTGTTGTTAGATAACTAGGTTGAAATTTAGATGAAAATAGTGGCTTGAAAGATAATTGAACTAGGAAGTAAATCTCTAGTCTTTAAATGAATTTTATATGCAGGGACTTGTTTTTCTTCAGAAAAGCAAGGCCACAAACCCTGCTGCATTTCCACCCTTCAGCTCCAGAGTTTTGATTGCAGCCTTTAACTTAATGCAGCACTACAAAAAAAATCCCCTTCTGGTGAGCAAAGAAAGCCGTCCTGCACCAGGAATGTGTTTCTCAGAGCATTCTGACACAACAGCCAAGTCGACTTCAACTCATGAGGACTGTTTAGTTTGCTTTCAACAGACATGTATTTGAGGATGGGCTTAGATGTCCAAGCTGGAAACGTGGAAGTACTTGACATATTCAGGATTCCACTGTGTGCTGGATAAATTGATGCCACTCTCATTTCCCTCTCTGCTTAAATACTCAATCCACATTCACTGACTCAAGGGGTATAAATCCAGGGGAACATATCCGTGCACAGCACAAGGCATATTTACAGATCTTTCCATTTAACAGTCTACACTAGCATAGCAGCTACCCTTGAGATAAGCAAGATCATCACAATGGGTCCATATGTTTTTCACCTTGAGGAATATTGTTACACAGCGACATTCTTTCTTATTTCTAAACTCTGGCAACCCCTTGAGGAAGCGCATTAGTAATAAAAAGTGCAAGAGACAGAGGTGGATTCCAAAGACAGTTCAGAATCTTAAGGAGTCAAAAAAATCACTAGTAATGTTAGCCCTATACAATGACAAGTATATGCCATCAATTCTACCTCAAATACTTGGCATGAAATTCATCTTCTTACTGTTATGCTACAATTCCTTCCTTATTTGCCTTTTTCAAAAGGTCTAGCAAACCCAGTTAGTGAGACAATGTCTCGATTCAGTATAAAGCCCTGACCTAGCAGGCCCATGTGAAAGCTACAAAAGAGATACAAACAAGGAATTAAACAGGTAAATAAATTAAAACTAAAGAATAACATATATAACAATATGGACCTTATGATATTCAAGCTAAAAGCAGCCCAAAGCTAAGACTTTTCTTGCTATGGGAGTTCCAGATCACAAAATCCATCAATGTGTAAAAAATGCCTACTATGGGCTCTTTAGACAATGGTGAATGTGCCAACTAGATTCAGTTCTCTCAATATCCCAAAAATCTAGATGAGTTGACATACAGAACATGTCAAATAAACAATTCTGATTAAACAGAAAAAGTGGAAGAGATGTTAAGAAACAATCAGTCTAACTACCTCATCTCATCAAAGAGGAAGATGAAGGAGGGCCAGGGAGAAGTGATCTGGCAGGTGAGAGGGAGGGACTGAAGTAGACTCCAAGTCTTCCATCTCTACGTGTCTAAGCACAGGGATATGTTCACATCATTGGCAAGTCTCTGCCCCTGGTGATGACTCCTTATCACCAAAATGAGCATGGCTGAGAAACAGCTTCAACTAAAATTCTTGGTGTCATAATAAGGTCCTTTCTTTTACATCAATGGTTATTATGGGAAGAATTTTGATGCGTTTAATGACCCTAAGTAAAATGGGCTCTGTGGCAATACCAATTTAGGAGAAAATTTCTAATTCCTTGGCATAATCATGTATGAATTTTAGCCACTGTCAAGCCCACCGTGTGGTACACACTGTGCTAGTTCATGCTTAGGGAAATAGAAGTGCCTAAGAAGTAACACCCAGTCCCTGGCGTCTGGCACCTCCCTAGTACTGCTCCCAGCAGGATCAAGAAAAGCAGCTCCTGTGCTTCTGTGAGTTCTCCCGGCTGCTTCTGCATAAGTAGATCGTCACTGGCACCATCATCTGCCTGAGATATTGGTCCAAAGAAGTTTCCAGATAGTGTTTTTATAAGAATATTGAGTGTGGCCCATAATTTAGAAATACATTTACATCATGACCTATTATACATATATATTAAACTGAAACAAAAATATGACATAATAGAACTTTGCCATGTGCAGCAACTTCTGATATTACCTATTCTTTTCTCTTTTCTTCTTCTTAATCAAAGATAAATGCTTGTCACAGCACATTAAGCTGATTTAATGACTCTCTAACAGATTACAACCCATTTGGGAAACACCGTAAGTCCGTTCATTTATTAATTCCACATATTCATTGAGCGCCTACTCTGGGCCAGGTGCTGCTTAAAGTTCTGGGGAAAGCAGTGAATGGAGCAATGAAAATTCTCACTCATTGGGGCTCACTGTTCAGGGGAGACAGATAATGAACAAGTTGAATAGTAAAATACCCTATATTGTATTTTATTATTTTTTAATATAAAAAGTAACATGTTTATTGCATAAGATAAAAAAAGTCTGTGAGATCCCATGAGGATTGAGGGTAACATCTGTAAGACGACTTTTAGGTGGAATAGGAAGAAGACCAGAAGAATAAACAGCCTCCAAGAGGGTTTCAGGGAAGTGGTGTGCTGAGGACCAGTTTTCATTAGAACTAAAAGGTAAATAGAATATTTGGAGAAGAGATTTTGTAAGCAGTGAATCTTGGTGATGAACGACTAATGTCCAGAGAACACGGGTATAGGAAGTTCGGAGAAATGAAAAAATTGGTCAGATAAGGAGAGGTACAGAACCATAAAGGAATGAGGGTCCCATGCAAAGATGGGGAAATCTTGGGCCTTCCTGATTCCTCTATGAGGAAAAAAATATTTGGCAGTAGCGCTAATGATCCCTCCATGGAGAGTGATTCTATAAATCTGTACGTCGGGTCATTTCACTTCTCTGCCCAAACTTCCAATAGCTTCCTATCTAAACCAAAGTAAAAGAGCACAGACCTTCAGTGGTCTTCAAGACCCAACAATTCAAAAATCTGATTTTTGTGGTTACTCTTCTTTTTCCATTCATTTGCAGACATCCAGGTCAGTTTCTCCCATTTGCTAAAGATTTAATATGTAATTCAATGTGTCTATGGCCATCACAACTGTTGTTATAATTTTCAATGATTTCAAATTCTACAGGGTAAATCCATTCTCAGGCCTCTTGGTCTTTTGAATTTCTAATGTCCTCAATCCTAGATTTATGTTCAACACGAAAATAAATTGTAGTCATTTGCATTAGAATAATCTCTTTTCAAGACCTGTATATCAAGTATCTCTAGACTGTATCTCGCGTCTTTCTAGCTTACTCACAGGATGACTGGGTGGCAGACTGCATTTTACAAGGTAGCCACAATAGTAGCTCCCATTCCGCGAGCTCTTCTGCAACGTCTGCCTGCCTGCTCTTTAATCAAAAAGTGCACTCCTATTGCTCTTCTCCTGAATTTAGGTTGGCCTTAGTGATTGGTACACAGCCAATAGACCATGATCAGCCTTCCAACTTTTGCCTTTCTTTTTTGTACCATTTTTTCCAAGAGCCTTGAGATGCCACCATTAGAAGTACAACTACTCTGAGACCACCATGCGGGAGAGGCCATATTTAGTTATTTTGTTCAATATCCCATCCCGCCTGAGACTGCCCTTCAGGGATGCCAGACTTGGTACCAGTCAGTGTGGAAGTGGTTCCCTAGCCCCAGATGTTTAACCTCCAGGCACTCAAGTCACCCTCAGCCACTGGAGTTACCTCAGATGAGGCCCCAGACATTGAGAAGGGCTGACCCTACTCTCCCTTGTGCAAATCGTCGACCCACAGAAGTGCACAATAAAATAATTGTTTTACACTAATAAGTTTTGTGGTATTTGTTATATAGTCACAGATAATTAGAGCAGACTACAACCTAAAATAATTCTCTATCCTCAGGAAGAATTGTAGTGTTTCATCTTATTCATTTTTTTATTATAGTGATGATAGGGAATAATACTATCAGTTCATTGCATACTGTAAACCTCATTTTTTCTGATTAAATTCATCTCCAAACCTACTTAATTCCTCTACCCAGCTGTATGTGGCTGGGGGGGGGTTTAAAAAATTAGCAACCGTGTTGACTGATTTCTCTTTTTAATTCATGAATACAAATTTCAAGTGATTCTTTAGTGCTTCCTTCTTCTCTTCCTAAATGTTCTTTCTTAATTCAGTCTTCAATTTTCCAAAGCCACTGAATCTATCTTCGCTTTCCACAAATAAACACCTCTTTCCCCACATTTACTCTCAACTGATGACTTGCTTTGTATTTCACTGACAAGGTTGAAGCCACAGAGACTTTCCATACACTTCCACACACACATGCCACAACTTATCGGGATCTGTCCATATATTTTGCCTTTCTTTTCCTTACAGTAGATCAACTTTTATATAAAGCCAATGACTCCACTTGTGCTCTGAGTCTAGTCCCTTCGCTCTCATTTAGTGGTATTGCTTCTGAAATTTCCTCCTTTCTCTTACTATGATGTTTTCTTCTTCTATACATTTTCGTGGTATAAGCTTTATTAATATCCCTTTAATGAAAAACTTCTTAAAAGAATCTTTGCTTTCTTCCCTCCAAGATCTATTGACCTCTTTAAATTATGCTTTCATTCTCAGCAATCCTCCAAGCAGCATCTGCAATGTGGCAAGAATGGTTATAAGTGATGGGAGTATATACGCATTCTGAGTCTAATCCCTTTGGATCAGCATCCCTGCTCCCATGCTATTTCACTCAACTATTATATTCCCTTTCTTCAAAGTCACTAACAACCTTCATATTGCTAAGTCAAATGGCTCCTTCTCAGCTATAACTGGACACAATTTCAACGTAGCTTATGGAACAACGGGTTTCTTGCTCTTTCATGAAACTCTTTACCTTGCTACTGGAATACTATCCTCTCTTGGTTCTCATGCTGTGTCTCTGTCCCGTCTCAGTGTCATTTTCTGAATCATCCTCATCTTCCTAATTTCTAAGCATTAGAATGCTCCAGGGCTCATATCTCAGATGCCTTCTTTTTATTTTTAAATCCATATTTATATTTTTATCTAATGTTATCAGGTTCCATGACGAATCCCAAATCTTTATTTCCAGCTCCAACTTACAAATTTTACCTCTGAACCTGATCTATGTGCCGTCTTATATCACTAATTCCAAATTTCTCCAGTTGGATGCCCACTGGGTGTCTCCAACTTAGTAGAAATAAAAATTAAAGTTTTGATTTTTTTTCCCCATGACTAATTCCTACGTCCTCCATACTACAGTTAATGAAAACTCCATTCCATTACTCATTTGGTCCTTAAAGTGCCTCATCAGCCTTGACTCCTCTTTCTTTTATATTTCTTTTATTTTCCTTCAATAAATCTTGTTAGTTCTCTTTACAAACATATATCCTGAATCTAATCTCTTTGTATCATCATCACTGCTCCCATGTTATTTCATGTAAGTATTATATCCCACTCAGATTTTGCAATGTCCTTTTAGTCTCCCTGTTGAGAAGGAACACTAAGGCATGAGTTTCAAGGGGGATGGGAAGGAAGCCTGTCCCATGGAACCAGGAATCTGGAGCGTCCATAAGAATGTGGGTATGAGGTAAGCTAGGTAAGCAGCATCCTACACAGAGAGAAAATAATCAATGATCAATAGAAAAGGGAAATAACACTCACAGGCACAGGGAGGCCAATGAATGAATGCCTTGCAACAATTTAAACAGAGAGGAAGAGGGCATTTATTCCCCTGTACTGGCCTTTGCATCTCAGCATCTCTCTCCTTGTCTCCCCTCATGAGAGGGACTCACTTCCAGCTCCCTTTGGAAGTGTTCTAACCATTCTTTTTGTTCTTCCTAAATGAAATTTCTCTTTGTTACACTGAGAGGTGTGCAGGCTACTCTCGCTCCCTGTTCACACTTTCTATGCTGCTCTAGTGTTATTCTCACTTCCCATTCATTTTTGGTGGTAACTGTGCCTCAGTTAAACTTTCTAGTTCAGCCAAGAAATAGGACCATGTCGAATGGGGACCCCCAGCTCCCATCACCTATAACCATTCTTGCTCCATTGCTGATGAATTTACATAATGCAGCCAAAGAAGGCTTTAGACGACACTCTCCGGTCTCCATATAGCTTTCCATCTCACCCAGGGTAAGATCCAAAATATTGATTCGTGGTGCCCTACATGGTCTGGCCCATTACTATCTCTTTTACCCCTTCTCCTAACATGCAGAGGGTTGCCCACTCGGCTCCAGCCACACTCACACCCTTCCTCTTCCTTAACTTCCTCAAGCAAGGTCCCATCTCAAAGCCTTTTCCCGGATTATTTTCTTGGCCAGAGTCACTCTTGTCTGGTGACTACATGACTCCTGCTTTCACTTCTTTCAGCACTCTGCTTCAGTTTTATCTTTTAGAAAGTCTTTTATCTGATCACCTGTAGTCTCTATACCTTATGATGCTTTATTTTTATTCTTTATATTACGTATCAGCAATATAACATAGTTTATATTTCTTTTATGTTATTGTACTATCCTCCCCTCTTCAGGCCTTAAACATAAGGTTCATGAGGATTGAAAACTTGATTAGTTCTGTTCAATGTCTTTTACTCCAGAACCAAAAATTCTTTTGAACCTAGCAGATGTTGAATAAATATTTGAATAAATTAATAAATAAATGAGCCTGGAGCTGGTTTGGGATGACTAATGAAAATCTGTATCTGAAAAAAAGAGAGAAAAATTTCTGTGTCTGAAAACCTCTGGATTGCCTGCAAAAACCAAGTCATCAGTATGTGTTCAGTGGTGTCAAGCTGAGTAATGTGAGATTCTGAGCACATAACACAAACTCGCAGTGGACAAAAAAAAAAGAAAAAAAGGAAAGAAATAATAGTGAACCAATGCTACTAATGTCTCTGGCAACTATCCACAAAATATCAGCAAAGTGCAGCATGGGCCAGCTTGGTGTCTAGGTCTGATAGTAGCCCATATTTCTCCTTCCAGAAAGAGGAAACACATCTACATAAGGCAAATGAGGTGAAAAAAAAAGGCTAAGAATGAGTAATAAATTAAATTAGTGGCATTCTCATTGGTTTGTGCTTAGAGAAAGGATGTTAGGCTGAAACCAAATGAAGTCATTTTAGGGATTTTGGAAAAATTATTCTAATTCTGGATTTCTCTCTGAATACTTTTCTAAACCTAAATCTGGGACGTATAATTTGACAAATATAAATTTACTTACGGGAACACCAGGACAAAGCATAAAAATTGGCCCTGGCTTAAAAAAGGAGAGATATTTAGGTATAGCATGTATGCCTCTGAAATGACAGTGGAAATATTAAGCAGATGATTGACCAGAGAAAAAAAGAACACACGTGTGCAGTAATAAGGAGCTAGGCAGTCAAAGTTAAAATAGCTGAGCTGGTTCAGTCTGAACCACAGACACCATTAGCGACTAACTCCAGCTTTAGAGATGAGCTCTGATGAGGGTTGATGGTTTGAATCCTAGTGTATAGTAAATGTTCACTACCTCAAATAAATCATTGTAGGCTGATAGAGATAGAAATAGTTTACAAGAAGAGTTGGACTTCTTTCCCTGTACCCAACTAACCTTGGGTTAAGCAATTTTGACACCATGTAAACTGTAATTCACCAAAGGAATCATCCTGGTTTCATCCTGTGCTGCGTTTACCAACACTGCATGGCACGTATGTGCCAAACTCAACTTACACATGTTCCATATCCCTTTGCACCTTGCCGCCGTCACAGCCATGTGCTTACATGCCTCACAGCTTTGTGGGTAAGCAAGGCTGGAATTTTTATGTTCTAAAATCTTTCCTTTCTTCTCTCTAACATTGTAAGTCAACAAAAAAGGCTATATATTAAAGGTCTGAGGATAATACATACCTTAAATATTTTTATAAAGGAAATAAATATTTTTATTAAAAATTATTATTAAAAATATTTCCTTTATAAAAATATTTATATTTTTATATATTTTTAATATTTCCATAAAAGGAAAATATTTTTAATATTTCCATAAAGGAACAATTAAATTCTAACTTCAGTTGTAGAATCTTCAGAATATAAGACTTATAATTATCTATAATTATAAGACTCTTACAAGTCTTATATTCTGAAGTCCTTCATTTTACATACAAAGGACTGTGGTAAAGGGACCGTACCTAACTGCCCAATATAGCCCAGAAAGTTGCTAGAGAACCTGGGATGAAAATTCAAGTTTTCTGGAGCTGGAACATATTCTTCCTAGCAAAGTATTTCAAGAATGGAAGAAAAAGTATACAATGTACTCAGCCCTAATATGAAACAATATATAGCTTTCATATGAAAGGTATAGCCCAATTATAGCCCAAGAATATGGGGAAAGGGAGAGGAGGGGAGGTGGGAGGATGCGTGGAGGGAGGGTAATTGGTGGGACCACACCTACAGTATATCTTACAAGGGTACATGTGAAACTTACTAAATGTAGAATATAAATGTCTTAACACAATAACTAAGAAAATGCCATGAAGGCTATGTCAACCAGTTTGGTGAACATATTTCAAATTGTATATAAAACTAGCACCATGTACCCCATGAGTGCATTAATGTACACAGCTATGATTTAATAAAAAATAAAAAACAACAACAAAAAAAAAGAAAGAAAATTCAGGTTTTCTAATCCTTTGGACTGTTACTTTTATTTCAATAGTACCCACTATTGGGATCATTGCTACCATAATCATTTTATAAACAAAACAAGCACAACCAAACAAATTCACCCTTGATGGCGCAAAAATCTTAAATATGTATATGTTTGTATGTAAGGTCTTTTATCGCTGTGTTTTCAGAACATAAGAGAAACGTTTCTTTCAGGATATTTTAAGGACTTTAACTGCAGGAATACGCAGAGGAACCATTAACCAACCAGTCTTTTCTAAAGTCCACATCTACACCACCCGGAGTTTATTTAGGAATGTAAAGGTCACTGGGAAAGGTGCAAAGTGTGTGTAGAAGGGTCTGGATTTTTTCTCACTGCTTTTTCGTGTTCATTATTTGTTTAAGGAACGAAAACACTACTCTGGCTTTGTAAAGACTATGTTACAATTCAACATCAGTAGGGGTACTTTTTCTCCTTATTTGTATAGAATTTGTAATTCCACTTTTTCCTGAGAAATCTTTCCATTACCTAATTAGTTCACCAGCAGTTTTAGAAAAAGCCCTAGAAAGCTCTACTGTGTCTAATTTATCAACCTGGAATGAATCATGTTTCCTTTGTGAATCATGCTTTATTATTCTTTATTTTTTTTAAAGACAGAGTGTCACTATGTCGCCCTCTGTAGAGTGCTGTAGCGTCACAGTGCACAGCTCTTGGGCTTAAGTGATTCTCTTGCCTCAGCCTCCCAAGTACCTGGGCCTGCAGGCATCCACCACAATGCCTGCTATTTTCTTTTTTTATTGTTGTGCAGTTGTCATTGTTGTTTAGCAGGCCTGGCTGAACCCACCAGCCTTGATGTACGTGGCCGGCACTGAGCTACAGATGCCAAACCAATGCTGTATTATTCTTATAAATCTTATTTGAAAACACAAGACCAAATTTGAAAAACAAATATAAATAAAAAATATTTGTAATACAGACTCATCCCTGGTGGCAAAAAGTTTTCATATAGTAATTCATTGAGAAAAAGAGATTTTTTTATTACTAGTTAAATGTGCAATTAGAGATGGTGTACAACATCCAGGAAGATTCAATTTCTTGAACCCAAGAGCTGTTTCCTTCCTATTCATCACTGAAGCCACCGCACTTAACATGCCAGTTTAGCTACTGAAACTTGCTGAAATTTATTGAGTATTTACTATGTGTTATGAGATTTTAATTATTGATATATAATGTTATATATATATTTTTAAAAAACAATTCTTTGAAAATGATACCATTTTACACAAAAAGAAACTGAAGCTTAAGGAGATAAATTTAATATGACCACAGTGAATTTGGGTTTCTGGACAAAGCAGCTCAATCCCAGCCCCAGAAATATAAATTCTTCTTTGCAATATTCTTAAAACTGTTGGCTAAGGTGAATAAAAAGGGGGAAAGCTGGATCTGATTTTAACCTGGGGAGTGAAAAACAATTATTTTACAGCTGAAGACTCTTTTGCTCATATTAGCTCACCACCTAGAGGGTATATAAAGCTCACATCTCTAAATCACTACAAACAGGGAACTACATCACATCTGATGCATAGAACTCTTTAGGCAGTTCTGTAGATATTACAATTATCATCTCTTTTCTGATGAGACACCTCAGTCCTATTGCTGAGCCCTCACTCATTTTTATACCCAGACTTAATCTCTGCAAAAAGACACACACCACACACACCATGAACACATTTTCTAGACCATTTATATATAACTAGGAGAAAACTTAGAAGAATGGACAATCTTGACTGAAGATGCTCATTAATTATTTTGCCAGAGATGAAAAATATTGGAAGATATATCTAAGCAGTGGCAGGAATATTTTGTTTTATAGAAGTACGAGAATGGAATATATTCTGTGTAAAACCTCTGAAATGAATTAATTCATAAGGTTTACCTATGAAGTTATTTGCGATTAGGTCATACCATTGGTTCTCAGAATTTTCATCTCACAATAGTCACTCCTGGCTATCATCAGCTTGAGGATGACCCATGAATACGAACCCCAAAATTTTGTTTGAAGTAGGCCTTATATCTTCTTAACTCTTTCTCTCCTCATCCTCTCATAGTACCTGACCTACGATTTTTGAAGCATCCTAATGTGTTATCTAAAAACCCTTGACAAGATTACATGAAGTGGGAAGACGGTTTGTTGATCCCATAATTTTCTGAAAGGCCAATAACATGAAGCAGACACAATCCCAGGTAAAACTTTCCATCATGACACAGACACACCAAAATTCAAACAGATTTCCACCTGAGAATTCAAGAAATGTACTACCTGGCCCCAAACCGGTAAGAATCCGATTACCACAAGGATGGATAGTTACCCATGGCGAAGAACGGGACTCCCAGCAGGGTGGAGTTGTACTTCCCGTCAGTGAGGAAGAAGATGCCTGCGGCCGTGACGATGGCGATGCACACGGTGAGCACCCCCAGGAGGCCCAGGAAGGGCTTACTGCGCAGACAGTCCTTCATGGAGCTGGAGAGGGTGGCGGTGGTCAGGATCAGCACGAGGCTCACCAGGACTTTGCTTCTGGCCAGGATGCTGGTCTTATGAAAGTCTCTCCAGAGGCTAAAGGATGCTAAGGAGTAGAGCTGGAGGTCCTGGTGCTCCTCCTGGAGTTTCCTCATAAGCTTACAGAACTCATTCTCCCACTTCTCCCCTATGAGGTCTTGGGTGGCAGAGCCATAGGTCTGGAGGTAGTAGGTGATTTGAATGGCTCTGGCTGACTTGACCCGCTGGTCCTTGCTGTTTGGTACTTCCACTACCCCTCCCAGCTGGTGTCCAATAAAACCGTTCCTCCCATCCTTGAAAACAGAAAAAGGGAAGACTTAATTTACCAGAAGGATGCACATTCTAGGGAACAGGTTCTTACGCTACGTGAAGGAGCTCAAGGTAGGAAGAAATATGTGCTAGTAATTGTGAAACCGATGTGGGGTGGAGAGGCAAGTTAGCATTGTATATTCAACATTTAGAGCTACATGGGACACCATGCATAATGATCAGATTGGAAAAAGATGCAAAGAGTATTATGAAGCTACACAAGAATTGCCACATGCATAGAAAAATGTAGATACATATTTTGAGCTCACCCATACCCTCATTCTCATCATTTCCTTCTGTAGCAATCTATTATAACTCATTACTGCGGGATTAAATTTTATGATTCAGTTTCAGCCAAAAGTGAAGCATGGCATGAACTCACAACATTTCAAAAATTAAAATAATTATCCATTCTAAAAATATATACTAACCTTTCTAGGGTTAACACGTACACCTACACCAACACTCACACAAACACACACACAAGCCTGAATATCCTTTCTCATTCTCTATATTCTGGGGGTAAATTGCATATTGTACAGCAGTAAAAACAAGTACCATTTTTTAAAATTAACAAAATGTTTCCTAAATATCATGTGAGTACCTGTTCGCTCAGTACAATGTTCTCCCCAACAAGTATAGGTTGACCTTTTCCTACAGATGACAGTGGACAAATCTCCCAAATGAGACTGATAGAATTTTCAGATAGAGTTTTCAAACGTCAGTTCAGTTTCCGAGTTTGACAGGAGGTAAAGCAATCAAGATCAAAAGAGTAGGAAATTGGCAAGAAAAACAATCTCTTCTTGCTTAAGCAGATTGATAATAGTAATTCACATTCAATGTGCTTCACCGCCATCACCAGTCTAATAATTAATTAGGATATTTTTTTATTGCCACAATTGTCACATACTTCAGTGGCAATGGTTGTAAAAATACTGAATCCATTAGCAGGTACAAATACTTTGCAGGTACTGGTTGGGAAGCAGCCACAAAGGTACATTTCTGCCACAGATAGATGTGTATTGGCTGGATCAGACAAGATGCTTATCTCACAAGGAGGTAAAAAAACAAAATCAAGGCAAGAAACAGTTATTTCTAGAGTGAGTAGTGTGGAAGGGCAACAAACCCAATAGCATGGTAATGATGGGTGTTGCCACAGAGCTCTGAGGTATTATGCATTCTAGTAGATGTGAGTCACGCTTCCTGTGGATGTGTTTAGTTCAGATAGTTAAATGTGAACCAGTTGTTGGTATTCGTATATTTCACATGAATCGAAGCAACCCTCATACTGGAGGGTATGTCTGAAACACAAAAGTTTACAGCGTGCAGATGCTGTTAGTGTGATCATTGGGAACTGGCCAGAGAGAAATTTCATAGTCACTCCATATACCCATTTCCCCCTATGTGCTAAAGGAATTCATTGTATTTAACTCAACCTGACCAACTCTAAAAGTAAGTATTTCTTTTTTTTTTTTTTTTTGAGATGGAGCCTCAAGCTATCCCCCTGGGTTGTGTGCCATGACATCACAGCTCATAGCAACCTCCAACTCCTGGGCTCAAGCGAGTCTCCTGCCTCTGCCTCCCAAGTAGCTGGGACCACAGGCACCCGCCACAGCACCTGGTCATTTCTTGGTTGCAGCCATCATTGTTGCCTGGCGGGCCCGGGTTGGGGACTTGAACCCTCCACCTTAGGTGTACGTGGCTGGCGCCCCAGCCAATTGAGCCACAGGTGCCGAGCCCCTACCCCCATATTAAGAGTGGGTCTGTGGGAGCAGGCTGGAGACCCTGTGGGTGCCAGCTTAGCAGCTTGTTAGTAAAAGCAGGTGTTAGTAATTAGCATGATTGCCACCTGACCCCCAAGGAGCTCCACCTTTCACAGCGTCTTTGTGTGTCCCTGCTTACTTTCTACCGGTGATGGGATGTCCCTTCTGAGATTAGGTGGTAGAAAATATTTTGTCCTGTGTCTTGCTCTTCCTGCCCCATACCCCCTTCTCTCAGAATACTCAGTCTCTGGAGAAAGCCAGCTCCCAAGTTTAGCCCAATGGAGACACCCACATGGCAAGGAACTGAAGCCTCCTGCCATCAAGCACATGATGCTCCGGCTTCAGTCAAGCAGTCAGAGGCCGCCCGGGCTATAACGTGAGTGCGCCCTTGTGAGAGACCCTGAGCCGGAGATACTCGCTATACTAATATGCATTTTGATACCTGGAGGTAGATCACTGCCGCAACAAATACCTAGGATGTGAGTGTCTGTGGAACCAGGCAGCAGGAGCAGTTAGGAGAACTTTATGGAAAGCATTAATGAAAGCCTACATTGCCTCAGACTGTTAGTAAAATTTGAATTTGAGGAGGCTGCTGATTGGGCTTAAGAGAGAGAAAACAGTTACTGGATGTTAGAGGAGCAGGGAGCCTTGTTATGCAGTGGCAGAAAGTTTAGCAACCCTACTGCCTGCCGTAGTTGAGGAGTTCGGACATGTATTTAATAAATTGGCTGATCTAGCTAAGGAAATTGTTCCAGCGTTGGTTTCCAGGTTTCCACCTAGTTTCCACTTATAGCAAAATATGAAGAGAGATGCATTGAAGAGAAAAGAACCAAGATGTGCTGTTTTTGAAGATTTTCCAGCTTCTTCAGATGTCAATTGATGCTTAAATTAAGAAATGGTTTGTGAGCAAAGATCAAACACAGAAAACCCTCATAAAAGCAAAGTCCAGAGATGAAGCAAAGTGTGTGACTGTTAAATCCTTTGCTAAGACTTCAGAGAGATCAAAGATGGTGCCTCTGAGCGCCATTCAGCCAGACAAAGGGCCTCTCAAATTTTAAACGTATACTTTATAGATCCTCTCAGTTATACCACAGGGCGTTTACAAAGCTTAAAGGGGTAGAAATTCCTCAGTAGAAAACCAAAGTCAAGAAGGACTTACATTGAAGAGAATTGTAAGTACAGCTTTTGTCTAATGGAGTAAAAACTCCAATGAGATTCACATGAGACCCACCACGTTTCTAAGAGAATTGTATCACTAGAAATGCCACCAGCTTACACTGACGTGGTAGATAGTTCTCACAGAAGATAACTTTGGACCCTCTGACTTCTTTAAGCAAAAGAAGCTGAGAAAACTACTCATGGTAGGCTCACCAAGAGCCTAGAAAGGAGAATGGAAAACCACAAAGCTACATGTATTTCTAGGGAATCTGGGCTGATCAAGGGATACCAAACATTTGCCTCATAAGATTTCTATGGGCCAGTGATTCCTTTGTTTTCCTATTCTCCCTCCTTTGAAACAGGAATGTCTATATTGTCATCCCCTGCATCTTCCCTAAGTATTTAAGTAAGTGAGGGACAGATAACTTGTATCTTTGTGTCATGGGTCTTCAGATTGGAGGGATTGTCTTTGAGGAAATACACCCAAGGAGCTTTATCCACACCGGGATCTGATTCTGATGATGAGATTCTGGACTTTCAGCTGATTTTATAATGGGATGAGATTTAGAAGGGGAGACCTTGGGAGTGGGAGATTATGTTTAACATATGCAACAGTAGTCTCCACCCTTTTTGGCACCAGGAACTTATTTTATGGTTTCCATGGACTCAGGAGAGCATTAGATTCTCATGAGGAGCAGACACAACCTAGATTCCTCACATGCGCAGCCTGCAGTAGGGTTTGTGCTCCCATGACAATCTAATGCCACTGCTGATCCGACAGGAGGCGGAGCTCAGGTGGTAATGCAAGTGATGGGGAGCAGCTGTAAATACAGATAAAGCTTCACCAGCCACTCACCTGCTATACAGCCCAGTTCCTAACAGGCCATGGACTACTACTAGTCACAGCCTGAGGCTTGAGGACTATACATGTGGAGCACTGTGGGCAAGGGGTGGACTGTAGTAACCAGTCTCTGAAATAACCTCAAAGATTTCTGCCTCCTTGAAGTACCCTCTGACATGTCTCAGGGCTAGTCTGTGTGACCAGGGGATGACAACAGAAGTGATGGTATGTTACTTCTGAGAGTAGGTTACAAAAGATAATAAGGCTTCCGATTGGATTGAACTATGCCCCCCCCCATAAGTCTCTCTGGGGTAGGGGGCAGCCCATGTGGAACAGCCATATGGAGATTCCCAGCTATAAGAAACCAAGAACTTTCACCTCAGTCAAGCTTTCAGATGATGCAGCCCCCGTCAACACCTGTACTGAAGCTTCTTGAGAGATCCTCAGACAGAAATTCCTGGCAAGGCACTTGTGGATCATGCCTGTTTCAAACTGTGTGAGATAATAAATGCTCTTTGTCTTCAGCATCTAGTTTTGGGGATAATTTCATACACAGCAAGAATAATACTATTAACTGGCTAAGCCCCTGCCTGGGAGAGTGAATGCATAGAGAGAAAAGACTCGAGTATTTGTTCCAAGTGGAAAAAAATAGAGAACAGACAAAGAGATGGTCCTGGCTCTGAATGAGAAAGGGCACAGTTGCTAGGGGGCAGTAGGCATCATTTTCCCCCTAATGTGGTCCAACTATTGCCCAGGTTTCAACAGAAATGTATTCTTTTAGAAGAGGTGCAATTCTTTGAGAACTCTTGAACATCCGGAAGGGGATGTTCACCATCCCAGGGGTGCCAGCGTGGGCAAAAAAACTATGTGAGAATGAAATTAGGTATGAAGTGATGGAAAGAGAGGGGGTCAGCTTTAGGGTTAGGAAGCTTGGGGTCAACCCCAACCCCCACTCTCTGGCTCTTTCATACTGAGAGTGGTGTGGGCAGCTTTGCCTCTTTGCTTACCTGACCCATTAATGAGGACATGAATCCTGTGTGTTGATGTAAAGATTCAGAGAGCCACTGACGGTGGACATCAGCTGCAGTCACTGGTTCCCTGACTCTCACACAGACTGAAGGCATCTGATAATATTAGTAACCCTCTCTGCCTTACTCTGTACTCTTCTCCTGACTTCCAATATTACAAAATGATTTTTTGTTTTTCAGATTCAGAGGTATTATTCCTAGGGAAAGCCTTCCACTGGCCTTACAAACTCAACTGCAAGTCACACTTGCTGGCAATTCAATCCATGCCTGAAACTTGCTAGCTTCCTAAGTATCTGTTGAGTGACTAGATGAATAAATAAATGAATTAGGCAAACAATGATTCACAGTTTGCATCAGATATTTTGACTGGTTTTTACTAACTCATCTAATTCAGATCTAGAAAGAACTACTCACCAGGTAAATGTCAGTGTGTATTCAGGTTTCACTACTGAACTCGTGAATAATGAAATAACTCTTATTGTCTAAGGTAAGTTTCTTTGTTGTATAATAAGGAATTTGTCCGGTCTTTGTCCTGGGTACCCGGGGTGAGGTTTCTAAACCCTTGGAATTTCCCAAGTGATAGGAGTGTCTTTCCTATTCCTAGAAAGCCCATGGGACTGCACCTGAACCTGAATCTGTGCCTATGACTCAGGATGGGTGCCAGCCAGGCTAGAAAGGTCAACTATGTGATTAGTGGTTTGGGGTTTTGAACTAGGTGATATCAGCCTGACTACCAGGAAAGGGCTTGATGTTGAACTCAACTACAATGAATCAATCAATCGTATCTACTCCATGAAACTGTAATAAAAACTCTGGACACTGAAGCTCTGGAAAGCTTCCTGATTGGTAAACACATCCATGTGCCAGGAAAGTGGTGCACCTTAATTCCAAGGGAGATAAGACAGAAAGCCTCATGTTTGGGACCCTCCCAGACCTTATCCTATGGGTTTCTTCTTTTGGCTGATCCTGGTTCATACTCTTTATAATAACCTATAATCATACATATAGGGCTTTCCTGAGTTTTATGAGACATTCTAGTGCAGTGGTTCTAAAACCTTCCTAATGCCTCAACCCTTTAATACAGTTCCTCATGTTGTGGTGACCCCCAACCATAAAATTATTCTCATTGCTATTTCATAACTGTAATCTTGATACTGTTATTAATCATGATGTAAATATCTGATATGTAGAATATAGTTTTTGTTATAAAGGGGTTCCGACCCACAGGTTGAGAACTGCTGTTGTAGTGAATTATCAAACTTGATGGGGTCTGGGAACTTTCTGGATTTGTGGCCAGTTGGCCATAAGTATGGGTGCCCTGGGAACCCTAGAACTTGTGGCTGTGTCTGAAGAAGTGAGGAGAGTCTTTGGGGGGATAGTTTCTTAAAGCAGGTAGAGTCTGTAATAACTGCAGCTGGTTAGTGTTAGGATTGCATTGCTGTGTTTCACATCTTCTAAACTTAGTTCTTTCCACCTCTCTTGGGGCAGTGTATGTATATGCTACTTAGTTTTCATGCAAAATCTGAAAGAAAATGTATCTAATAGTGAATTTATCCAGTTAACCCGAGGTACAGTGGTTCTCAACCTTCCTAATGCCACAACCCTTTAATACAGTTCATCATGCTGTGGTGACCCCCAACCATAAAATTATTTTTCTTGCTACTTCATAACTGTAATTTTGCTACTGTTATGAAACATAATGTAAATATCTGATATGCCGGATGGTATCAGGCCTGAATCAAATGACCCACAAGTTGAGAACCACTGGTTTACAAAATGCAAGGCTACAGAAATCCAGATAAATTAAGATTATAGATAAAGATGTAGACAAAATGATATTAATAATGTGATTATAAAATACATATTGGTTTAGAAAATACTAGCTAACTTAGAGTTCCAGGAAATGGACTTGTGCTTAATCAAAATGTTACATTATTAGAATCTCTAAGTCAAATGATATTTTTTCCAATTTACTTGCCATTTATTAATATTATTATATATAATTTAAACCATTTAAATCCAAAAATATTTAAGAGGTTATCAAGTTAAATAAGTTTAAAAATAACACAAGATAGTATGAATTAGACATGATCTCTGATAGGGTACTGTCCTTGGAGATTTAGAAGTTCTTAATCCTTTACTACTAGTATTTTAGAGTTTGATTTTCAGCTCCTGCAGAAAATACTGGTCTGAATTACAGGGGTCTCCCCATCAACCAAGGGGAACTTGGCTTTCTTAAGGGCCCAACATTCTTTGGGTGACACCTGTCCTCCCCCACAGGAAAGACAGGAGAAATTCAGCCTCACAGGCCTCAGTATTTTGTGATTTATGCTGTTGCCAGATGAAATCCTAACCCCATAATTCATTCTTACGTGTTAGCCATGAACAATTTCATGTGGCAAGGGCCCAGATGACTGCATTAGCAAACATTATCTGACCTCCATGGCATATTGTGGAGTTATATCTGCAGCTTGGCTTTGCTTTTGCTTTTTAGTCACATGACAAAGAACAAAAGGAAACTCTTCAAAGGACAAAAAAAAAAGGCTTCTTAGCTTCCTAAATAATTTGTCAATGGAACTACAGGTGGGGAAGATATATTTTGCCTTGCCACCCTTCTGTGTGGAAAAGGCTTTGAACTCTCTAAGAGATGCCAGGGAGCAGGGCTGTCTCATTCGCAAAGTCCTTTAGAACAGAAGATGCAATTGCTCTTCACCCTCCACCTGGCAGGTCGGGTGACATTCACATACCCCAGCCCTGCCTTCCTAAATTCTCCAGCCCTGAACCTTCCCCTTTGCTCCCTACCCTGCCATCTCCCCAGTACAGATGAGTACAGTTGCCCAGGAGAACTTATTTACAAGACATGCTGTTAGGTCAAGTCTCCAGCGAGCCAAGTGTCTGAGGTGCTACCTTTCTCTTTGAGACACTCACACCTTACCTTTTCCAGCCCACCATTCACACGTGGCCAATGCATTCATGGTTCTGTTTCTGCCAATTCCAATATTCTCCAGCTTTGGGCTAGTCATACGTTCTCACTAACTCTGAAATGCATTTCCATTCTCCCCCTTGGCCTGATTGGCCTATACTAGGGTTAATGTGCTTCCCACGCCTCGTGGGAAACATTCCCCCTGCTTACACTGAAGGGGCGTGACTGTGGCCAAGCCCCTGGAAAATAAGAGTTCTTTTCCCAATCCAATGGTTTATTTATTTACAACATGAACACTAATTCACACTACTGCATTTCTATAAATGTGATATAATATGATACTCAACTCACTTATTTGCAAAACATTTTATTATTTTGAAGGGTACTTTCTATTCTGGGTCCTGGGAAGATGAAGATGAACACCAGTGCTTTGGTCTCCAGGCTCTGGTGGCCTTATGCAGGGGGAGAGGCTCCCTGGGGAGCACACAGCAGCCAGGAGTGGAAGTCCAGGCTGTGGGCCCTGAGGGCCAGCAGTGTCATAACCTGAGGGAAAAGTCAGCAATGACTCTGAAATGTGAGTAGGAACCAGGTGAGAATGTGGAGGCCATTTCAGGCAGAGCTCATGGAACCCCTGGTAGTTTTTTGAGGCAATTGCTCTTGGTGATGGGGGCTGATGGTGAGCCAGGATCAGATACCTCATTGGTAGCTTTGACTACAGAGCTCAGCAGCTTTGGACAGATGGATGGATCTGGATTCACGTGACCTAGACCTCTCTGGGAGGGTTTGGAGGTGGGGCACCTCCTCTCTCCCTTTCAGTACTCTCTTCCCCATTTTGTTTCACTTCTTTCCTCTCCTCTGAAAGGCATGTTATGTCCTTAGACTGGTCATCAACCTCTTGGGCCCCACCTTGCCCTAACACCATCTCAATGCTGTGGACACAACCACCAGCCTCCTATGACAAACTTCTGGCCCCAAACCTTGTGTCACCTGTCAAACCAGGTTCTCAGGGGTTGTGAGCTGCCACACAGAACACCATCAATTCATTCATACACCAGCAGTGAGAAGCAGGCTGCTGAATACATGACATACCCTGTGAGCGTTCACATTTTCACAGCAGGCAAAGTTTTGCATTAAAAAGTGAATGTCTAGAGATGAAATTTCAAAAGAACACAGCAAGCTGATCACTTGGCCTAACCAATTAAACCGTGAAGGTAAAAATCAATTCTGTCTATAAATGTCCTGGATGCTTCCCTGAAGATTTTTACAAAATCTTCTTAAAAAACAATTCCTGGAATAATCCTTTTGGTTATTACAATCTACTGCCTTCTATTAGAAATAGATGGTGGATAAAAAGTTTTATTTTGGTTTCGAAAGTTTTAGTTTGTGAGTCTCTGGCTAATAGCTGCTTAGCTGTACCCATTGGTGGTATACGTCTTATAGAAGTCCCCATGGCAGTCTCTGTATGAGGACTGTAAGAAAGGCTGAACAGAGACATACTAAGAAGTTTATGAGAAATGTGTTTGCAGGAGTTTTTGTTGCAGCCCTACCCAGGGAGGAGCTTAGGAGGAGAAGGGAGGGCGCTGGGAGCATGCTGGCAGAGGACATCTTCTTCTGGTTATTATGAATTAACATGGAAGGGCAGCTGCTGGAGACAACTCCAATAGTCTGAGCCAGCTGTGTCCACCAGCCTGTCAGAGCACTCTGCGCTGCACTGTGTCTGGGAGCAGCTGTGCCCCTGCTGTGGCCTAGTGGGTTTTGGGGCAGAATGGCACATTTATGAGATGTGTAAAGGATGGTACCAGCCGTAGCAATATATCAGCAGCTTGCAGAGAAGAATGGGAACCTGCTGCACACTGATGGAAATTTATGGCTGATGCAATCTGGAAAATATACAAAGCAAGCCAGCTCCGTGGAGCCAGAATACTCTCTGGGGGCTTAGGCCTAATCCTCCACACCTGGACAGAGAGGTCTAGCTTATTACAGGTTACCTCTGGTATGCAGCATCCTAGCACCAATAAACCCTAGCACCTGGGTTAACTAGCAGTTCGTACAGATAACCTTAGAGGCTGAAGGATTCTGAAATGGCTTCTAAATCCGTGGACAAAAAAGAGGCAGAACAAAGCACAAGGAAAGCAGGTGGAGTTTGTTCTGTGTTATTTATAAAATTCTCTATTTTTAGACTTGTCAATGTCACACTAACATTTGAGTTTGTGGTACATGCTAAGCACTGTTCTGTGGTCTGTAAAGGAGAAGCTTGTTTTTATATCATCATTGCTTAGTGCAGCACGTGGACACACTAGAGACTAAATATTTAGACCCTGCAATACCAAATAGAGTATGGAACACATAGTACATCATACATGCAGTTTGGTTTTTCTTTTTTGATGATTCAATGGTTTTTAATACATGCACAGAGTTGTGCAACCATAACCACAATCAATATTAAAATATTTTCATCATTCTCCAAAGAATCTGAGTATCCATTAGCAGTTACTCCCCATTTCACCTTGGTTTCCCCCACCTCCACCACCTCCGCCCCTTCTGTCTTTTGCCCACATAACAACTAATCTGTTTTCTGTCTTTAGGGATTTGCTTATTTCAGAATTTCACATGAGTGAAAAAACCCCACATGTGGTCTTTTGTGACTAGCTTCTTTCTCTTTGCATAATATTTCCAAATTTCACTCATGTTGTGGCACATACCACTAAGTGCTTCTTTTTCTTGCTGAATAATAGTCCTTTTTGGGGATATGCCTCATTTTACTCAATCATTCATCAGTTGATAAAAATTTTCACTGTTTCCACTGTTATAATCAATGCTGCTATAAATATTCATGTACAAGTGTTTGTGAGGATATATGTTTTCATTTCTTTTGGGTACATTTCAAAAGTGAGAACAATTTGGGAAGTGGAATTGCTGGGTCACATGGTGACTCTATGTTTAACCTTTTGAGAAAGTGCTAGACTGCTTTCCAAAGTGGCTGCCCCATTTTATATTCCCATGAGGAGTGTAGGAGGGTTCTAGTTTCTCCACATATGTACATCCTCACTGATAATGGTTACTCGTCTTTTTGACTGTTGCCATTATAGTGGGTATGAAGTGGTATTTAGATATGATTTAGATTTGCAATTCCCTGATAGCTAATGATGTTCAGCTGCTTCCATTGTGCTAATTGGCCATTTGTGCATCCTTTTTGGAGAAATGTCTCTTCATATCCTTTGCCCGTTAGGAAAAAAATGGGTTATTTTTCTTTTACCTATTTGTTCTATTATACTTTAATTTTTTCTCCTATTATGTGTGTTGTCTTTTCACTTTCTTGGTGATATTCACTCAAGCACAAAAACTTTAAATTTTGAGATCATCTAACTTGTCTATTTTTTCTTTTGTTACTTATATTTTTAGTATTGTGTTTGTGAAGGCTTTGCCTAATACAAGGTCATAGGTATTTGCTCCTATATTTTCTTCTAAGAGTTTTATATTTTTAACTTTTACATTTAGGTTACTGATATATTTCAAGTCCATTTTTGTGTATGAATTGAATATGGGGTCCAACTTCATTCATTTGTATATAGCTATCCATTTGTTGAAAATACTATGTTTTCTCCATTGAATTATCTTAGCATCCTTATCGAAAATCAATTGATCATAATGTGCAGTTTCGTTCCTGAAGTCCTAGTTCTATTCCATTGAACTCTATTTCCATATTTATGTATTCATTACCCAGACAATATTGTTTATAATACTTTTGTAAAAAGTTTCAAAATTGTCATGAGTCCTCTGACTTTTTTCTCCTTTTTCAAGATTATTTTGGTTTTATAGGGTCCCTTGAACTTCCTTATGAATTTTAGGATCAGCTTGCCAATTTCTGCAAATAAGACTACTGAGAGCTTGATGGAGATTGCACTAAATCTGCAATCTCAGATCAATTTGGGAAGTATTTTCATTTAAACAATATTAAGTCTTCCGATTCATGAACATGTGATGTTTTCCCATTTATTTAGGTCCTCTTTAATTTCTTCCAACAATGTTTCATAGTTTGCAATGCATAAGTTATCACTTTTAAAAAAATGGATTCTGAAGTATTTTGTCCTTTTTTACTCTGTTGTAAATGAAATTGCTTGCTTAATTATTTTTAAATTATTAATTGCTGGTGCAAAGAATTAGAATTAAATTGTATATTGATCTTATATCAGGCAATCTTGCTGAATTTATTTATTAAATTCTATGTAATCTAACTCAACCTAATAGCTATTTCCTTAAAATATTCTATACGAAAGATTATGTCATCTGAAAATAGACATGGTTTTACTTCTTCCTTTCCAGTCTATGTGGTATGCTTTATTTCACTCTTGCCTAATTGCCTTGACTCAAAATCAAGCACAATGCTGAATAGAAGTAGTGAGAGTGGACATCCTTACCTTCTTCCCAATTTTAGGGAACAACTCTGTCTTTTAACACTGAGTTTCATATTAGCTATGACCCTTTGCAGATGTTCTTTACTAGGTTAAAGAGATTCTCTTCTATTGCTGGTTTAGTGAGAATTTTATTATGAATAAGTGTTGGATTTTCTTATATAATTTTTCTGCATCACTTTTGATCATGGTGTGTGTTTTTTCCTTTATTCTATTAATAGGTTCGTTACATTAAATGATATTCAAATATTAAACCAATGTTGCACTTCTGGGATAAATTCCACTTAGTTGTAATATATAATCCTTTTCATGTGCTGCTGGATTCAGTTTGCTAAATTTTTAGAAGAATTTTACATCTATATGTATGAGGAATAAGATCTGTACTTGTCTTTTTCTGTCATATATTTGTATGGTTTGGTATGAGATAATTACCAGCATCATAAAATAAGTTGGGAACTACCATGAAACTAATTTATAAGTACCCACACTTCCAAATGAAAGCTATAACCCAACTATAACCCAAGATGAAGGGGAAAGAGGAGAGGGAGGAGAGGAGGGAGGATGGGTGGAGGGAGGGTAATTGGTGGGACCACACCTATGGTGCATTTTACAAGGGTACATGTTAAATCTACTAAGGGTAACATATAAATATCTTAACACAATAAGAAAATGCAGTGAAGGCTACATTAACCAGTTTGGTGAAAGTATTTCAAATTGTATATAAAACTAGCACATTGTACCCCATAATTGCATTAATGTATACAGCTATGATTTAATAAAAAAAAATAAAATAAAGAAGTTGGGGAATGTTTCCCCCTTCTCTATTTTATGAAAGACTCTATGTAAGGTGTTATTTCTTCCTTAAATGTTTGACAGAATTCACCAGGGAAGCCAGGTGGACTTGGGGCTGTTTTTTACCCCCCCCCCTTTGGTACAGATTTTAAATTTCTTTCTTTCTTTTTTGTTTTTCTTGAGACAGAGTTTCATTATGTTACCTTTGGTAGAGTGCCATGGCATCACAGCTCACAGCAACCTCAAACTTTTGGACTTAAGGAATTCTCTTGCCTCAGCCTCCCAAGTAGCTGGGACTACAACACCCGGCTATTTTTTTGGTTGTAGTTGTCATTGTTTGGCAGGCCCGGGTTGGATTTGAACCCACCAGCTCCAGTGTATGTGGCTGGCACCCTAGCTGCTGAGCTACAGGCGGCAAGCCAGATTTTAAATTTCTAATTCAAATTAGTTTACTTGATGAAAATCTAATCATTTAAACAAAAAAATTCAGGCCAGGTGTGATGTCTCACTCCTGTAATCCTAGCTCTCTGGGAGGCCGAGGCAGGTGGATCACCTAAGCTCAGGAGATTGAGACCAGCCTGAGCAAAAGCTAGACTCCATCTCCACTAGAAATAGAAAAACTGGCCAGACAGTCTAGTGGGTGTCTGTAGTCCCAGCTATTCAGGAGGCTGAGACCAGGGGATCACCTGACCCTAATAATTTGAGGTTGCTGTGAGCTATGACACCATAGCCCTCTACCCAGGGAACAAAGTGAGATTCTATCTCAAAATAAATAAACAAAAATTTAAAAAAAAAACCTTTTCTATAGCCAGTTTTGTAATATTTCTTCCTAAAAAGTTTTTTTTTTTTTTTTTTTTTTTGTGGCTCAGTGGGTGGGGTGCTGGCCCCATATACCAAGGTGGAAGGTTCGAACCTGGCCCGGGGCCAAAGTGCAACAACAAAAAAAATAGCTGGGCGTTGTGGCAGGCACCTATAGTCTCAGCTACTCAGGAGGCTGAGACAAGAGAATTGCCTAAGCCCAGGAGTTGGAGGTTGCTGTGAGCTGTGACACCACAGCTCTCTACTGAGGGCAATAAAATGAGACTGTGTCTCTTAAAAAAAAAGTTTTCTTTTCACAAAAATTGTCTAATATATTGGCATAAAATTGCTGTTACTAATTTCTTCTAATTATTTTATTAATAATTACTGTAGGGCCTGTTGTGATGTTTCTTCTATCATTCTTGATTTTGTCAATTTGTATTTTCTTTCTTTTCCTTGCTTAGTTTATTTCAGGGGTTGGCTAACTCTGACCAATGGATCAAATCTGACTTGCATCCTATTTTAATATAGTCTGGGAGTTTGAAATGTTTTTTAATTTTTTAAAGAGTTGTAACAAACAAACAAAAAACACAAAGAGGAATATGTGATAGAGGCCATACATGGAATGCAAAGTTATAGTATTTACTATCTAGCCCTTTACCAAAATATATCTGCCAACTCCTGGTTGATCTCTCAAAATTTGAAGACTATGTATTCTATATCCTTATGACTTTTGTTTAACTGTTTCATTAATTACTGAGAGGTAAATATTGGAATCTCCAAGTATAAATGTCAAACTGATTTTTTATTTCAGTTATTAAGATTTTGCTTCATATAATTCCAGGCACTGTTGTCATTCATGTGCATATACATTGGCCATTGTTATTATTTCTTAATATATTGACTGTCTTATCATTATGACATGTTTCTACACTTTTAGTAATATGTTTTTCTTAGACTGAATTTTGTCTGATATCAATATAGCCATTCCAGCTCTCTTATGATTTCTGTTTCCATAGTAAACATTTTTCTATCCCTTTATTCCAGTTCATTTATGTGTTTAACTCTTGAGGATAGAATACCATTGAATTTTCATTTTTTAATAATCTTTATCTTTTGATTAGAGTGTTTAGCCCATGTACAGTTAATTTTTTAATAATGACATTGAATTTGCCTTTATCACTTTGTTATTTAGTTTTTATATAGTCTCATGTTGGTTTTATACCCCCACTCCTCTTTCAAAATAAACTTCATCCATGTTAAAATAGTATCTTAACATAAAAATTTTACACTTATTTATTTTTAAAAGAGCTAAGTGTCTATATCCACAGATAGCAGTACAATACCTAGTTTGTGATGACTAAAAACAAAACAAATGCCCATAATGAAAAAATCTGTGTTTTAATTTTACCTAAATTTACTTTCAGTCGATAGTTCAGTAATACTTTCCTTCCAATAGAATATTCCCTCTGTCTATAAGGCTATTCTTGAGAGCCAGACAGTTTAGGTAGAGATGATGTTAACATAGTAACTGCTTGCAATTTTAAATAGATAACAACTTTTTGGTTCCCTTTTGGTGGGCTGATAGTATGTCTTTTAAAAATGCAATTCTTGGGCACCACCTGTGGCTCAAAGGAATAGGACGCCAGCCCCATATATCAGAGGTGGTGGGTTCAAACCCAGCCCCGGCCAAAAAAAAAATGCAATTCTTCGAAAGGTACCATTTCTGATTTCTTTATTATCTGTTAACCTTTGGAAATTAATTACATGAGACAACACAATTAACAATTGTCTTGAAATATGTATATAAAATATAAATTACCTCTAACTTCAAACTTTCATATATTAGTGTACTACTCAATGAAAAAGAAAAAGAAAACCTGGGGGGGGGGCATATAAAGATGGCTGACTAGATATATTGGTTGCCATATCATCCCAGAGGGAAAAAAGGGTTTCAGACAGAGAAGGGGTAGAATGTGAACAGTTCAGGTGTAGTTTGAGAGGAAAGATGCTGGAGCCTGCTGGAGACTTCATGGAAAGGAATTGTGAAGTAAAACAAGAATTAGAACACCCCACTCTCAGAGCTAGAAGAATTATCAAAGAAGAAAAAAAATGAACAAAGCCTGGACCCATATCAGACTCTAAATCAAATGGACCCAACTGATACTTACAGAACATTCTACACCCAAACCACTGAATACACATTCTTCTTGGTGGCACATGGGATATTCTTCAAGATTAATTCCATCCTAAAAAAACCAAGCTGCAACAAATTCAAAAACACAAATCAGACCATACCATATATCTTCTCAGACCATAATGGAATAAAACTAGAAATCAATCAGAAGAGAAACACTCAACTCTACAGAAAGACATAATAATTAAAAAAACTGCTCCTGAATGATTATTAGATTAAGACTAAATTAAAATAAAAATCTGGATTCTCTGAACTGAACAAGCTATCAAAATATGTGGGACTCAGCAAAAGCCTTACCAAGGAAAATTCATACCTTAAATGCATACATCAAAAAGACAGAAGGATCTCACATTAACAACTTAAGCCATATCTCAGGGAACTATAAAAGGAAGAGACAGACAAACCCACAGCCATCAGAAGGAAGAAAATAACAAAGGCCAGAGCAGAACTTAATGAAATGGAAAACAAAATACAGAGGATAAACAGAAGAAAAATTTGGTTCTCTGAAAAGATAAAATTGGTAGAACTCTTGCTATATTAACCAAAAATAGGAAAGAAAAGATCCAAGTAAACTAGGTCAAATGAAATGAAATGAATGAAAAATCAAAATGAAAATGGAAGCATTACAACCAATACCAGAGGAATATAAAATATCACCCATAAATACTATGAAAATCTTTATGCACATAAACTATAGAGAAAATGGACAAATTCATTGAAACACATCACCTCTGATGACTCAATCAGGAAGAAATAGAACTCTCGAGCAGACCAATAATGAACAATAAAATCAAAAGCAATAATAAAAACCAATTTCCTAGCAAAAAAGCCCAGACCAGATGGATTCACAGCCAAACTCTACCATACCTACAAAGAAGAGCTGTTACCCATAATACAGAAATTATTCCATAACATAGAAAAAGAGGGTATTTTCTCCAACAGATTCTATGAAGCCATTATCACCTTGATACCAAAGCCAGGAAAGAACACAAGTAAAGAAAACTACAGACCAATATCCCTTATTGATATATAGGTAGCCACCATGTTACAAATGAGACAGGTTCTGTATGTTTGTTTTTAAGTTAAATTTGTGTTTAAGTGGGAACAGGTACATTTGCCTAGTGCCTATAATAGCCTCCATTTGTTAAGTATGAATCATACATCACTCCAATATTTGTAAATTGGAGACTTAGTGTAATAGCTTCTATTCAAAAGTGCAAATTATACATAAATTGGGTGTTTGTAACTCAGGGATAGCCAGTAGATGCTAAATCCGCAATAAAATACTAGCAAACTAAATTCAACAGCACATCAAAAAAATAATGTAGCACAATTGAATGGGCTTCATCCCAGGAACGCAAGGATGGCTCAACATACATAAATCCACAAATGTGATTCACTATGGAAACAGAAACAAAGACTATATTGTCATCTCAACAGATGCAGAAAAAGAATTCAACAAAATCTAACACCCTTTCATGATAAAAACCCTCAATGAACTAGGCATAGAAGTAACATCTCCCCAAATTATAAACCATACATGGCAGATCTACTGCCAACATCCTGCTGAATGGGAGAAAGTTGAAAACATTCCACCTAAAAAACAAAATAAGATAAAGACATCCACTGTCACCACCTCTATTCAATATAGTGCTGGAAATTCTAGCCAGAGCAATCAGACAAGCTAAAGAAATACAGGGTATCCAAATCAGGAAAGAGAAGGCCATCACTTTTCACTGATGACATGATCTTATATCTAGAAAACCCCAAAAACTCTGCCAAGAGACTCCTGGAATTGATAAATTCATTGTAGTCTTAGATGAAAAAAATCAATGTACATAAATAAGTAGCATTTCTATATACTATTAACAATCAAGTGTCAAATAAAAAACTCAATGCCATTCACAATAGCCACAAAGAAAATAAAATACCTAGGGATATACATAACCAAGAAAGTGAAAGAACTCTACAAGAACTATGAAACACCAAGGAAAGAAATCACAGAGGATGTCAGCAAATGAAAAAAATATATCTTGCTCATGGGTTGGTAGAATCAACATTACTACAATGTCCATACTACCCAAATCAACTTACAGATGCAATGTAATCCCTATCAAAATACCAACATCACTTTTCACAGATCTAGAAAAATTAATTCTGTGCTTCATTAGAAACCAGAAAATAGCCCAAGTAGCCAAGGAAATCCTAAGCAAAAAGAACAAATCTTCAGGTATCTCATTATCAGACTTCAAACCATACTCCAAGGTTATAGTAACCAAAATGGCAGGGTACTGATACAAAAGCAGAGATATGGACCAATGGAACAGAATCGACAAACCAGATATAAAATCATCTACCTACAGCCAACTGATCTTTGGAAAAGCAGACAACAGTGCATGCTGGGGAAATAAAGTCCTATTCAATAAATAGTGCTGAGAAAATCAGATAGCAGAAGAATGAAACAGGACCCCTATCTATCACCTCTCAGAAAAATTAATTCAAGATGGATAAAAGACTTAAATCTGAGGTATGAAAACATATTAATTCTAGAGAAAAATGTAAGAAAAACTCTTTTAGATATTAGCTTAGGCAAAAAAAAACATGACTAAGATCCCAATGGTAATCAATGGCAACAACAAAAAAATGAGGTTTGATTAAACAAAAAAAGCTAAGGAAATAATGAACAGAGCAAATAGACACCCTACGACCTACAGAATGGGAGAAAATATTCACAAGCTATACATCCAATAAAGGGCTAATATCTAGGATCTACAAATAACTTAAGCAAATCATTAAAACACAAAACAAAAGAAACAAAAAACCTCATTAAAAAGTGGGCCAATGACATAAACAGGAGATTTTCCAAAAAAGAAAGACAAATAGCCAATAAACATACCCCAAAATGCTCAGTGTCATTAATCATCAGAGAAAGGCCCATCAAAACCACAATGAGATATTTCCTTACCCCTGTTAGAATGGCTTTTATTAAAAAGTCCAAAAGCAATACATGTTGGCATGGATGCAGAGAAAAGGAATGTTTATACACTATTGGTGGGACTGCAAATTAGGACAACCTCTATGGAAGCCAGGTATGGAGATTCCTCAAAAAACTATAAGCATCTCTACCATTTGATCCAGAAATCCCACCACTGAGTGTCTACCCAAAGAAAAAGAAGTCATTTTATCAAAAAAACACTTGCACTCGAATGTTTAGTGCAGCACAATTCACATTGCAAAGATGTGGAATCAACACAAGTGCCCATCAATTTATGAGTGGATTAACAAAATGTGGTTTATGTACACTATGGAGAATTACCAAACCACGTAAAAGGATGAGAGTTTTGCAAATGAGAATGTTGCAACACCTTTGCAACAATTTGTATGGAACTGGAGACCATTATCCAAAGTGTAGTATCACAAAAATAGTAAAACAAAAACTACATATACTCACCACTAAACTGGAACTGACTGATGAGCACACACCAACACCTAGAGGGAAATCAAACTTAGTGAAAATCAAGCAGGAGGGAGGAGGGAGGAAAAGAGGGGTAAAAACCTACATAATGGGTACAGTGAACATTATTTGAGTGATGGGCACAGTTATAGCCATGACTCAAGAATTATAAAAGTGATGCATGCAACCAAACGATTTGTTCCCCCTTAATACTTTGGAAAAAAGAAAAACTGACAAAGAAAAAGAAAGAAATATAAAAATGGCTTGGCTTAAAGGATTGTCTTGTACCATTCTTTAAAATAGGAAACCTCCTTTTAACTTTGCACCCATCCCACACCCCAGTTTGAAAACACATTATTTAATTGCTGTGGTCATGGACATTCCTAAGACAAGATTTTATATTTCATTCCCATAGTTTCTGCTTATCAGAAACCCCATGTTTTCCTTTATTGAAGGAATTCGATCTGCCTAACGTGGGCATGCCCCTTCCCATATTTTTCATCCTCGTTTTTGCTTCTAGAAGCATTGCCTTTGGTTCACTATCTTCATCTTCATTAAAAGCTCCTGTTCCTGAAAGAATTTTGGAGCAAGAGTTCGGAACAGTTTCATCAGGCTTACTGGATCCACATTTAATGGATATGGCTGATGTTTTCTTTGTCACCTGACTACCTCTGAGAAATCAAAATCTGGAAATCTTTATAAGGCTGTGTTGGGAGGTCTGCAGCTTTTTCTCCAGCTGGTCACTTTTCAATACTGCAAGTGGAAGAAAGAATTTTAGGTTTCACAGGCTTTTCTGCCTCTTTTTCAGGTCCTCCAGCAGCTCCAGCTCACTGACTTTGTAGCCTTCTCCTCTCCTGCCTTCCTAGCTGCTATTTTCTCCACTATGGCCAGAACAGTTATAAATTTACAGAAAAGTTGCAAAGATAGTGCAGAGCATCTGTTCCTTTTTACTCTCTTCTTTCGTGTTAAACAAGCATTGGTAGGTATATCTTTTCAGATCTATTTTTTATTTCAGGTTAATATATAAGTACAGAAGATTAGGTTACATTGTGTTTGTTAGGTAAAGTCAACTGTAGGTGTATCTTAACTATTTTTGGTAATGGTTTTCATTATTTATTTATTCATTTATTTTTAATGGTTGCTCTTAGAATTGTAATGTACATCTTTAATGTATCGTAATCTTCTTCAGGTTAGTCCCAATTTAAATTCAACAATATATAACAACTTCACACCAGTATAAGTTCATTTTCTCTCCTTTTGGAGGATGCTGTGATCATTATATATATTACATTTCTGTATATTATAAACTCAACAATACAATGTTATAATTATTACCTTAAATAACATTACATTTATTAAAGGAATTAAGAAACAATGTCTTGGATTTGCTCACATATTTACCATTTCTTGTGTTCTTTATGCATTTTTATAGATCTGTTTTCTTTTATTCAGAATAACTTCCTATTGTATTTCTTACAGAACAGTTATGCTAGCAATGAATTATCTCAGTTTTTGTTCATCTGGTAATGTCTTAATTTCACCTTCATTTTTGAAGAAGAGATTTACTGGATATAGTTTTTGGTTGACAGCTGACTTTCAGCATTTTGCATTTATAATTCCATGCCTCCGCCATTCCTTATGTGAAGATAGGTGTGAATCTTATCCATGGTCCACTATATATATTTATCCATGGTCCACTCATATGTTAATCTTCTTATGTTATAAGAAATATATGAGAAACTGTTTTCTTTTGCTGCTTTCAGAATTTTCTCATCTTCCTTTGTTTACAATTGTGTGATTATCTGTCTAGGTAAGAAATTTCTTTTTTTCTATCCAAGGAATGTTGAACATCTTAAATCTATGGATTAATGTTTTTCATCAAATTGTTGACAGGGTTTTGGCATGAAGAATAAAGAGGCTTGACACAGAATCTGTGCAAGGGGACTGAGGCGCTCTCAGGGTGGAGCCATTTTGAGCAAACCCCGAGTCTGTATTTATTTCATAAAGCAGGAAAAAGTAGTTAAAAGTTACTTATCAGGTATCAGCCATAAAGGAGGGGATATAGAAAATGTCAGAGTAACTCCAACTTGCTTTTGCAAACCGCAGACCTTGAGCACGACCTTGGCCTCTAGTGTCAAGAGACCTTTGGAATCTAGAGAATCTTTACCAAACTATTTGGCCTGGTATTGCCACACCTCACCTATACATTCTATCTTGGAGGTCCGTCTCCTACCTTTCTTCATGCACACAACTCACGTGCTGTTCTCATGACTCTTTTAGGTCTCTCGAGCAGAAAGACAGTCTATACTGAACGTCAGGAAACAATTTTTCCTACAAATTGTGAAATTTTTAGCAATTATTTTTTCAAATATTGGATCTGCTTATTCCTCCCTTTTTTATCCTAGTATAGTTGATGTCGTCCTATAGAACTCTGAGGCTCTGTTCACTTTTCTTCAATACTTTTTCTTCCTCTTCTTCATACCGGAGAGTTTTATTGATTAATCTTTGAATTCATGGATTTATTCTTCTGCCATCTGGAATCTATCATTGAGCCCATCTAAGTGACTATTTCATTTTGGTTATTATTTTCTACTTTAGAATTAACTTTTAATTTTTAAATAGTTTCTGTTTCACTGTGAAGATTCTGTTGAGTCATTATCATATTTCCTTTAATTGTTTGAGCATATTTATAACATACTTTGAAATCTTTGTTTATTAAATCCAAAATCTGTGCCCATTCAGAGTCAGTGTACATCGACTTCTTTTTCTTTGTCAGTATGAGTTATGTTTTCTTGTTTTCTTCTTTATAGTCCAGTGATTTTTTTTTTAAACTAAAAGAGGACATTTTATATATATAGTAGGAATTCTAGATTTTATTTCTTTTTTTAGGATTATTGTTGTTGTCCATCATTGCCTAGATTTAAACTCTAGAGTTTGTCTCCCCTATGGTATGCCAGATATGTCACTACTAAGATTTTTATTCTTCTTGATAGTTTTTGGCCTGCCTTTTCTAAGGGCTGCTTCTATGTCTGCATAGCTCTATGATCAGCCAATGTTTTAGGCAGTGCTCAAACAGCTTGAGTCTCTAAGGCTTAAACACCTTCTGCTGAGGGACCTGTGTGTAGGTGAGAGAATGCATTATAATTTGCAGGCATATCTCAAGTGTCTCTGTGCTTTTACTTTTTGTTGGGCTGTCATAAGTTTCCCCCAAGCTGAATAGTTTTCCAGTTGCTCAGGGACACATGGAAGGCTCATCTTAGTTCTTCTATGGTTTTCTCATTTCCAGAATATCCCTGTTTAATTTCTGGATGGCTCATTGCTTGACTTAATCAGGTCCCCAATCTGAGGCTAGTGAAGCTCTCAGGTTACCTTGGTAAAAGTAACCAGAACTGGGCATTAGTCAAAGCAGTAAAAACAGTTTTATTCAGGAACTATTTCAACACAGGACAAGAGATCTCAGTATAGAATTGTGCTCAATTCCAAATACAGCAAGGACAGCTGGGGATTTATAACTAAGCAGGAGGGTTGGGGGAGTTGTTAGATGGAAAATTACTAAGAGGAGAGAGACATCAAGAGTAGGTTAACAATTCTTGTTAACAGGACCTAGGAATTCTTGTTGAAGGCTGGCAGAGTGATCAGGTATCACCTGAGCGATGATAAGAATGAGGAATTTGATCAGATATTGAACATGATCAGATATCAAGTTGGAAGATTCTTGCTAAACTGACTTAGTAAAGATTTTCAGTAAAACTAAGAGCTGTGTAGTCCTGGAGACAAAGCCCAAGGATGAGGTCTGCTTGAGGAAAGAGCATAGAGAAGCCGACCACAACTTGCTCAAGGAGAGAGTTCTTGTTGTCTTCTTCATTTCATTCCAACAGAGTCCACTACTTTTGGCCAACAGTCATAGCGTGAGTGTCCATTGTGGCAATAAAGCAGCTGTTTTTTACAGCCAGCTCTGTATTTGTCAATCTGCCCCACCTGTGAACATAGCCATGGACAGGATACAGCAGCAGCCCCAGGCAACAAGGTCAGGGACCCTTAAAGTTCTAGAACATTTTCCAAGAATGCCTCTTCATTTATTGTCTACCTTTGTTTGATTTCTAGTATCCTGAAATTGTTACATCAGAAAATACTGTCCAGAATTATACTCATTTTTCCAGACAGGGGATCCCAACCTCTACATGCAGTTGAGACTGGAAGTCTCTCAAAGGCAGTGGTTCTCAACCTTCCTAATGCCGCAACCCTTTAATACAGTTCCTCAGGTTGGAATAATTTTACAACCATAAAATTATTTTCATTGCTCCATCATGAAAATAATTTTATGGTTGGGGGTCACCACAACCTGAGGAACTGTATTAAAGGATCATGGCATTAGGAAGGTTGAGAACCACTGCTCTAAAGGCTCTTGATCAAAGTCTTTTACATATCAAAGCGTTTTGTGAATAACCAAGTGGGCAATACAGAATTCAGTATTTTTAAACTTCTTTGGCAGTGGAACTCCCTCTTTTTTTCAAGAGCATCCCACATAGTATTTTGCAAAGTTACACGTGCAGAAGACTTACCTGAGAGGTTAGTAAAATGCAGATTCCTGGGCTCTCACCCTAGAGGTTCTGGTTGCACAGATCTAGAGTGCATACCTGTGACTTTAAGCAGGTTATGTGAAGACCAAGCTATGATCTTTGTTCAGTAGGTTCTCAAGTTCTCAGACCTCTCCACAAAAGGCATTAACTTCTTTTCACTTAGTGCTTGAGAAGACTGATGTGGACGCAAGCGATGGTGCTATATGTTCACCTTATCTGTTTCAAATTCTTCCTGATGGGACATATGAAGCTACACCTACCTTTCCAAGGTAACTGGTGAGACCAAACCTAGCCAAAGACATGTGAGCAGACAGAAAGAATGAATAGAACACGTCCCAGCTGTGGGAGCAGAGAGCCCACGTGCAATTCTCTAATGTCTTTCCTCTGCTGTGGTGGCAAAGGTAGAGGCCTTGTCCTATAAAGATTCTGCCTTTGATGAATGTTGGATCCCTGAACCTTGCACAGACAAGATCTGGCCACCAAGGATAAAGGGCTTTGACCAAAGAGCAAGAAATAAGCCTTAAGGTGCTAAACCATTGAGATTTGGAGTTGTTACCAGGTCATTGGTAGCCTATTCTGAGTTAGGGGTTATAGAAAGAACGATAGGGAAACTACCTTCTGAAGCAGCTCAAAAGATTGAGCAAAGAAAATGTGTCTAACAGGAAATCTACAGTCTCAAAAATGAAAGACTGGCATACCCTCATGTCATCAAATCCAGCTCTTTCCATGGCGAGGAAATATTCATAATCCACAGACCTTTCCCACAGTTGTTAAGGTCTGACCTTTTAAGTAGGAAGCAATACCTTAGGCCTTTTCTAAAGGACAGATGCACTAAAATGTCAATTTGCTCAGAACCTGCTATCTATCTATCTACCTAGATAGAACCTGCTTTTGTAAAACTATTTTCAACATCAAGGTGAGAATCGGAGTCTTTCTATTTTAATCTCCAGTGAACCAGCGTATTGCATTAATTATAATCCACAGCCTAATCTCCCAACCTCCTTATTTTTTTGAGATTTTGCCTTACACACAATATTAACCATATATAAACACTGAGGAGGGAGAACTAAATAGATGGTGTGTTTCATAATAGAAAAAGAATAAACAAAATTAGGAAAATTGCTTTCAGCAGGGAAATACTTAAAGCTCTCTTTGCAGTCTAGGAAAAATATAATTCCAACTAAATTAGATATAGCTGGTTGTATCTTAGGTTTAAACAGTGCAGGGGCCTCTCAGAGATTCACAGCTTCCTCAAGCTTGCCCCTGCCTGCCTACCCTCCACCTGAGTCTAGCATGAGTCTGTCCTTCACCCACTGCACCCCTACCCATCAGAAGAGGAAAATGTGGTGCACGTGTGTTTCTTCTATCACGAAATTAATCAGCAGAAAGCGTGCAGGTTTTAGATTGGAGGAAATTAAAGTCACAATTGCAGCGTGTAGAAAAATACTGTGAACTGGTTCGGTGAGGATAGCAGATACAATATGAAAGACAAATCGTCAACCTTTCCTCCCTTTGCCTTTATTAACTTTGACATTTGCATGAAAATTGAATCCTGGTTTCCTGGGGGCTCATCTGCTCCTGCCGCTTCCCCTTACCTGAAGGCTTAATCTTCTGTTGGTGACATGATAATCAGTTCTCCCCGCGAGCAATTATGATGTCACCGAGAGGCAATTATCACTTCAGGTGAGAAAATAAACAGCTCATACAGATGATCGCTTGAAATTTTTACGATTCTTAATGTAATTTTTTTCTTTAAAAGATTTCATAGAAGATAATGACTAAGTGTAGATAAAGAACACACAAGGCAATGGTAAAAAACGGTCGTGCCAGGCCCTGTGCCACAGTATCTGTACCCTAAATCCTCACTTGACAGTTTGGGGGTAGCTTCTCTCCTCCTCTGCTGTTCCCTGTGAAGTGTGGCTCCTGAACCCCCATGGAGACCCATCTGTTGGTTCCTCCTCTTTTAAAGCAAAGGGAACACAAGTTCATTTCACTGAAATAACGTCATGGAATGGGAGCATGAGTTACAAGAAAAAACATTTCGTTGACCCCAAATTAGAGAATGTATTTCAATTAAAAAAAAAAAGACAAATAAAAAAAAAAATCTATGATCTACCAGCCAGAGAAAATTGATATTTTTGTTTCTTCAGCGTGTTGGTGTGTGGTGTGTATGGTTTGTTTTAGAAGAATGACTCCCAAAGTGTGTACTGTTTTGTAGTTTGCTGTTTAATTTGATTATTTGTTGTGAACATCTTTGTATTACAGTATTACATTTTAAATAAAGGAAACTGATAGTCTTAGAATAAAAAGCTCTCTATACAGGCCATTTGAGTTTTTTGAAATCTTTTTTTAATCTTCATTTTTTAGTTTTTCAGCTCTATGGAGATAATTGACAAATCAAAATTGTATACATTGAAGGTGTACAGCATAATGATTTAATATATGTACACACTGGAGGAGTCAAGAATGATCCTGGGACCAAGCTAAACCCATGCACTGCCGCATCCCCTGTGCCTACATCTGGCCATCACTGTCATCACGCCCAAGAGAAAGGCTGAAGTGGGTGCAGAAGGAGGTAAAGCCAAGGCCAAGGGCAAACCACAGAGAAGGTCTACAAGGTTGTTTACTACACCTGCTCCTCCAAAGCCAGAGCTCAAGCTTAAAAAGGCCCCTGCAAAGAAGGGAGAGAAGCTGCCCAAAGGAAAAAAGGGAAAAGCTAACCCTGGTAAGGAGGGGAATGATCCTGCAGAAAAATGGAGATGCCAGAACAGCAGACAAAGAAAAGCTGAAGGTGCTGGAGATGCCAAGTGCAGTGTGCATTTGTGATCACTGTGCATTTCTGATGACTGCACAGTTTGAAATATTATTATTTATCAAGTTTAATAAAAACAAAATTTTGTTTTACTTATTTTTTTTTTAAGCTATGTTGTTTGGCGGCACCTGTGGTTCAGTGAGTAGGGCGCTGGCCCCATATACTGAGGGTGGTGGCCCCAGCCAAACTGCAACAAAAAAATAGCTGGGCATTGTGGTGGGCGCCTGTAGTCCCAGCTACTCGGTAGGCTGAGGCATGAGCAGTGTGATGTCATGGCACTCTACTGAGGGCAATAAAGTGAGACTCTGTCTCTACCAAAAAAATAAAAAATAAAAAAGCTATGTTGTTAGCACACAGAGCACTTCATAGTTGGTTTTTAGGGAAGGAGCATATGTCACTAATAGAATATCTCCAAAGCTAGATTGATGTGAGGAAAACACCTGTCCCTATGGTTTTGAGGGGCTTCCTCTTGGCTCTCAGCAGGAGGGATCCCTGATGTTGACACACAGACTCTTTGGTACAAATGCCTTGTGGATGGAAAACTAATTTGATTTTGTGTCCTATTCTCCCTCTCAGCCATCAGAATAGTTGGGACCTGCCCCACCCCCCCATAGTTTTGCTTATAGGTATGTCAGGGAATCTGGACTTCTGCAGTGACTCTGTCAAGATGGCATCCTCAAAAGAGCAGCAGTCGCATTTATAGATTTTGGATCTTCGGATACATTCTGCCATTTTCATTTCATATCCTGAATATCAGGGTTGGCTTGTGAAAAGTTGTTAAAAGAACCTGCTAAATGTGAAATGTCAGCCCTCACTCTAAACTTTCCCTTCTCAGAGCATCAAATGAAGATTTCCTTGGGCTAGGCATGGTGGTTTACACCTGTAATCCTAGCACTCTGGGAGGCTGAGGTGGGTGGATTCCTTCAACTCAGGAGTTAAAGAGCAGCCTGAACAAGAACAAGACCCTGTCTCTACTAAAAATAGAAAAAATTAGCCAGGCGTTGTGATGGATGCCTATAGTCCCAGCTACGTGGGAGGCTGAGGCAGAAGGATCACTTGAACCCAGGAGTTTGAGGTTGCCGTGAGCTAAGCTGACACTATGGCAATCCAGCCTGGGGCAACAGAGTGAGACTTTGTCAGGAAGAAAAATGACTACATTGGGTTTTACTGATTTTTGGCAGACCATTGAAGAAGGGAGTTTGAAAGTTGTTGTATACTATTAACAATTGTCTGCCTATGTCCTGCCTGAAATACCATGATTATTTATGAAAAGTGTCTTTAATAAAGCTTCATACAGTTTGTCTTGGAAAAAAAAACTTAAAAGTCTTCTATAAGTGTGAACTCCCTTTAGAGAGTAAAATACCTTAAAGGAAGGAGTGTCCTGTATGAAACTATGGAACTATCTATAGATTCTCAAGAGCTAGTGTAAAGAAGAGGATCTTATCACAAGAAATTGTCCCATTGGTTCTTCCAGATGGGTTTACCATCTGAAACTGCCTGATGCAGATGGATTATGGGACAGGGAGTCCCAGTAATGCCCACAGGCCGGACTGTGTGACATGGAGCAGGGAAGAAGGAGCAGGGCCCACCAGGCCTAGGATGTTAGTGTGAAGATCTTAGGGATGAGAGGACCTGGAACAGCTTCCCAAGATGGGAAAACCTCAGAAGAAAGAACATTTATAAGACTGTCACTGTGCAGTGTGAATTGAATCTCTTTACATCATAGTTCATAGTATGAGCTCAAACTCTTGGGCTTAAGCAATCCTCTTGCCTCAACCTCTGGAGCATCAGGGACTACAGGTGCCTGCCACTAGGCCTGGCTAGTTCTTATATTTTTAGTAGAGATAGGTCTTCCTCTTGGTCAGGCTGGTCTTGAACTCCTGAGCTCAAGTTATCCTCCCATCTTGGCCTCCCAGAGTACTAGGATTACAGGTGTGAGCCCCTTGTAATTACTTTTAATACATTTTTGGTGGCTGGACTCAAATTGTTTCTTTTAGTTTAATAATACTAAGAGGAGATTGAATTACATGGAATCCTGGTTTATAGGTAGGTTTCTCCAGGAGAGAAACAGAGAAACAAATCTCTAGATTGGGTCAGTGCAGACACATCATGGTTCTATTATAGTATATTTCACATTTTCTTCTTCTCCTTATTCTCTCATGATTCTATTATTTCAACTAGACACTGACATTTTCCAGAGCAGGATGTTTTTTATTATGAATAAATTCCTCCTCTTCTCTCTATTGAGCATATACATTAATTAAGATAATCTAGGTGATTATAAAAAAAGACTTCTCAAAATATAGTGTCTCCATATAGAAGTTTATTTCTCTTTCACATGTATGTGAGGCTATAGGCCATCCAGGGCTGGTTGGGTGGCTCTACTACTCTCAAATTATAGCTCTTTCCACTGAGTCCAAGGTAGCTTCTTTGGCTCTTACCATCCCATACATATCTGAGCCAGCAGCAGGGAGGAATGAGGCAGGGAAGGGAATACTTTTATTTCCAGGACACAGCCCTGATTTTGTGTACACCCTTTCTGTTCACATCCCCTTTTCCAGAACTCAGTCATGTGGCCTTCTCTGGCTACAGGGAGCTGGGGAGTAAAGCCTTCAGCTGTGGGATTGAGTGATCAGCTGAAACATGATCATTATGGAAGAAAGAGAAAGCAAATGTCAGAGGAATACCATGGGTTTTCCAGAGTCCATTTCACACCCAACTTCCCCTCAGAGCCCTCAGGGGTCTCATGGATCTCTCTGTGCGCTGAGGTCCTGCGCACTCCACTCCTGGCGTGAGCTTGCTCACTCTGGGTAGCTTTTCTTTATTTCACAGGTAAGGGTTTCATCTCTCACCTTCTGTGTTGTCAATTATACTATAATTTGCTTTGAAGGCCCTTCATGTAACTGACTGTCTAATTGTCTCTTTGGATTAACCCTCAGTACTTAGTACAACACTCGGCACGAACAGGCAATAAGTACTTGACTAAGATCTTGGGCTCTTAGCAGCACATCTGCAGAGCATGGGATGCTTTAAAGAAACTGGCTGAATCACAGAGGGTTCCTGACTCATGAATGCCTGACTTAACGATTTTTCAAACTTTATGATAGTGCAAGAGCCATATGCACTCAGTAGGGGCTGCATTTTGAGTTGTGAATTTTGATCTTTTCTGAGCTATCCATATGTAGCATGATACTCTTGCATGAAATATTCAACACTTTGTTATAAAATAAGCTTGGCGTTAGATGATTTTGCCCCACTGTAGGTTAATATAACGTAAGTGAGGAGTTTCCCTCAACCTAACTTAGATTTGATTTGAAAAATCAATTAAAATCTCTGCAATGCTAGTTTTCTATTTTTCCTTTAACTAAAGGAAGAAACTTATTTCCTGCATCTTTTTAAAACTGCCTTTAATGAGTACCTAGTAAATTACTTCAGAAGTGTTCAGTGAGTTATTTAGCAAACCTGACCTTGTTTCAGAAGGAACTCAGCATGATGGAGGAACATGGGATAGGGGATCAGAAATGCCAGGTTGTGGGCACATTCAGTTGAACTGTATGACATCGCTGAGGCCCGCCACTTTCTGACTTGCCAAAATAGCAATGCATGTGGCCCAGCCTCCTGGTTATTATTCTTGTGACCTCGGGGAGCCAGTGACTCCTCTCATCTTTCCTGAAAACCCCAGAGGAGTCCTGCCAGGCCCCGGGGATGATCATGAGGGTCAAACGAAATGCTGAGCTTTAGGTGAAACATTGTTAGAACCGAGTGGAGACGCATCTGCTGGGTGCCATGAGAAGGTATGAGTGTGAAACCTTTAATAACCCCTCAAAAAGCAATTCTAAAAATAAGGCCGAGTTCCATTTCTAAACTGCACCAGGGCTGCAGGCATGTTCTAAATTATAACAGTGAAACAGAACTCTTTTTGCAATGCACATTTGCAATTAAAGGACCTTCTGTGGAATGGGATTTTGCTTTTTTATGCAGTGCTGTTCAAAGAGGATACTCTCAGTTTTATTCTCAATTGTGAACAGTTTTTTTCTGCTCTCTAAAATGGTCTGTGCACGTCTCACGTTTGAGAAGCCCTGGCTGAAAGATTTTCAGCAGCCCAGGCAGGGCCCGATTTCAGCAGAAGTTTCTCAGGGCCTCTGCGTGTGGCAGGGCTGGGAAATTGACTTTTGGAACCTCTTCCAGGCCCTCTGGGAAATGGGAACAGCCACCCTCCACTGTAGGTTTGGTGTTCAGTGACCCAGGGTATCCGAAATAAGCAGAAAGGAAGTCAGAGGCTTTCCTTCACTTCCAAATGAGGCAGTGTTGTTTGCACTTGGCTGGGTAATTGAGAGCTACTGGCTAATACTTTCTGGGAGTGAGTAAGCCATTTCAAGTTGGTCATTTGCAGTCCTGAATTACAGCTGGCTAGAAATAAAAGCTGTAAGAGGAGCCTCAAACCACAGGGAGCGGGGCCCACTGGCTGCCTGGCCCGGCTCTAGAAGGTTTGAGGCACTTGACAATGCTTGCTAGTCTTAAGACCAGGGCAATAAAACGTGAATTAGATGGAGATGAACGTGCCATGGGGGCAGGAAGAAATCCTCAAGCAGATGTGTGTGGAAATTAATGGTGTGGTGATAACAAATTCTAATGCTCTGCACAGCCACTGTACCAGGGAATGGGCCCCCTGACAACTGTTTGTTTTATGGTGGGAGGAGCCTCCCTTGCATGGAAGGAAAATGTAGGAGGTAAAAGCTTTTGGTTTGGAGCACTTGATACGTATGCCAGAGTTCCTCCAGTCTGTTTCCAGAATGCAATTTAATTCGTGCTGCCAAAAGCTTTGCTAGCTAGCCAGGGTCAATATTGATTAAAAAAAAAGAAAAAATTAAAGTTCGTGTGTTTATTTTTTTCCTCCTCCTTCCCCTTCTCTTTCCCATTTCCTGTCTGTTCCTTCTGCAGAAAAGAACCAGGGTAACTAATGTAAAGTAAAAATAACCGCTCTCAATCTGAAAGGCTAATGGACACGTTTCCCAGAGTTTTCTCCTGACGGCCGCTGTCTGGGTCTAGAGGTTCAGAGTGGGGTTTTGGGAGGCGTACTTCAGAGCCTCAACAATGTAAAAGCAGCTCAGACCCTACGCCTAGATGCTCAGGTAGGCTGGTGATTGGCTTTTCAAAAGCCTTCTTTGTAGCAAAGGCGAAGAAAATAAAATGAGAAAGACAACTTTTTGATGATCGTGACAATGTTGTAATAGTTAAAAGTGACACCAAAGTACAAATTCTGTAATGATTTTGTGGTGGAAAATAACAGTGTAGCAGTGAAGTAGAGAGAATTGAAGGATTTGGCATTTGAAGATCTGGGTTCAGTTCTTCGCTGGGCCACATTTCAGCCAAAGGAGGTTTACAAGTCACCATGGTCTTTGAGCCCATTCAGGCTCGCCTGGTGTGTTTCCTGCTGCAGGCCTAAATCAGCCATTTTACCAAGGAATTCTTGTTCCTCTTGATGGAGAACAATCCTTGGAAACCAAGATCTGGGTAGTAGGTGTACTCACTGTGACAGGGCCTCAATGTTTCTCCCTTTCAGTGGAGAGAGGTTGGGGATATATTTTAAAAAATTGTGAGTGCATACTGATACCCTAAATTCAAACACAGTGCAAACTCATGGCAGTGTTCTTCCTCGACACCGCACATGCCATGTTTGTATCTCTCTTCTCCCTTACTCATTTGCTCCATTTTAGGTTCAAAACATTTCAGAACCATTTATAACAACACTGTACCAACAACAAAATCCTAGGATCAAGATTTCTCTGCAGGTCTTTTCCCCTTAGAATAAATCCCACTTAAGTATGTGTTCTGTGTTTAAGTTTCATAATTATTTTTTTGTCTATTCTTGTTACCAATTTGACAGATAGTATGACCATTTGTGTTTATACAAGAGTGCTTTAAAATTACATTTGACTTAATTTTATTTTTAAATATGTGAAACATGTAAATTAATAATCAAAACTGCATAAAAGGTAACAGTCATTCCCATTCCTTATCCCCTATCTAACCCCTCACCCATATCTAACCCCAAGTTTTGCTGGTTTATTATTTAATCTTCCTGTGATTCTTTTGAAAAAAAAAAAAAAAGTAAATACATAACTATTTGCTTAATTTCCCTTCTTTTATACACAAAGTATAACATATTATTTATACTTCCTATCTTAATTTTTTCACTTAATATATTTAAATAATCACTACCTTTTGGTTTATAGAGTTCTTTGGCATTCATCGCTCACATCTGCAGGGGATTCCTTTGCATGAATGGACCCTAGCTTATTCAATCAGTCTTTTAAAGGAGGATATTTAGGTCATCATCAGTATTTTGCTCTTTTAGATAATTGCACAATGAATAATCATCCAAATTTGCTGTTTTATATTGGTAGAGATGTATGTGCCAAAAGTAGGGTTGCTGGGTCAAAGGGTAAATGCATGTCTGATTGTATTAGAGGCTGAGTTTGATGGCTCATGCCTGTAATCTTAGCGTTCTAGGAGGCCAAGATGGGTGGATTGTCTGAGCTCAGAAGTTCAAGACCAGCCTGAGCAAGAGTGCGACCCCGTTTCTACTAAAGTAAAATGGAAAAAAACGTTGTGGCAGGTGCTGTAGTCCTAGCCACTCAGGCCCAAGAGTTTGAGGTTGCTGTGAGCTATGACACTACAAAGCACCAACCCCAGGATGACTTAGTCTGTCTAAAAAAAAAAAAAGAAAGAAAAGAAATTATAGTAGATATCACCAGATTCTTCCTTGTGATTGTACCATTTCCTTCTCTCTCCAGAATATATCAGAGTGTGGTTTCATTAGTGCCTCCTGAACAGAGTGTGTTGTGTTTCTGAATGTTTATCAGTCTGCCAGAAGAAAACTGGTAACTTGGGATGCACTAATTTGCATATCACTTATTATGATGAAGTTGATCATCTTTCATATGCTTAAGTGACATTTTACCTTTCTTTTCCTGGAAATTGTTCATGTCGTTTGCTACTATTTCTAGTGGATCTGTGGTCCTTTTTACTTCTCTATTTCTAAGAACTCAATTTCTTATGGAGATTAGTCCTTTATTTGTGATGAATGTTGCAATTATTTTCTTTCCATTTCTCATTTGTTGTTTGACTTTGCTTACAGTTTTTTATTTTATGTGTCAAGCTTATCACCCATTTGTGAAGAAATTCATCTTAACTTTCACCTTTTAGAATATTTAGATATTTAATTAATTTGGAATTTGTCCTGTTGTAAGGTGTGAACTACGGATTTTTTTCCCCCCAAAATACTATCTAGTTATCCTAACACCGTATGTTAAAAAGGTCTATCTTTTCCCCAGTGATTTTGGATGCCACATTTGTCATACAGTGAATTTTCTAGGGTACTTTATTCTATGAATGGACTGTCCGTTCTGTTCCATTGGTCTATATCCATTTATGTGCCATGTTGTTTTAATTATAGGGGATTTAGGTTTGCTTCAGATATCTGATAGGGCTAGTCCCCCACAGAGAATCTTTTGATTTCTCCGGCAGTTAAGGGATTCCTCTGCCTTTTAGGAGGTCAGGGCCATGATGCACAATTTTCAAACAGCCGTTGGCTGTCATGTAGGTGGAAACCTGTTTCTAATTATCTAAACCTACAAGCTGACATTGATTCACATAGAAAAATGAGATTTTTTTGCATGGTTGTAATATACAGATTGTATTTCAGACATTAAAAAATAAGCTACCAAACATGATCCAGATTTCAGGAACATTATGTTACTGCTGGTGATGTCGTGTAAGGCTTTTGAGTCACCAAGACAACACACCCAAGTCCCTCTGCACTGGTGGCTGCCATCTGTGCAGGATTCTTTGTTTAGGTGCAGGCCTCTAACTGCCTCCCTGTATCTTCTAGTTATTTAATACACAAACACTTGCCATGAAAAAAAATTTTTTTAATTTCTAAATTAATTTAGTTTTATTTTTCCTTTTTACTAGAGTTAGTGAATTAGGTTGATTTTTTAAAAATCACATGATCTACAAGTTTTGTTTCAGGATATGTTGTAAATTATTTGTTACATATAGAGAAGGCCTCCATCCCTGTTTGTCCATTTCACCAACACTCAGTACGGTCACAGCAGGGCCTATGTGAGAGTTGGGGTGCATCTTTTCAAACCCAGTAAGGGTGCTAAAAAAAACAGTTCAGACTCATGCTCATTTGATATTGACACAATGGTTTTCTTTGGGGTACTAAGAATAATGTATTTTTCATAAAATTGTAGATGATTTAAGAGATGAATGCAATTCATAACCTAATTCTATTTTTCACTGTTTTGAGTTTGATGGGTATCTTGCCAGACCTTTAATATTTTCAATGCTTTTGCAAGAGAGAGAGACAGAGAAAGAGAGAGGGCTTTCTACAATATGGTTCACATGACATTTATTGAGCCCCTACTTTGCCCTGTTAATGTGAACAGAGAATTGCCTCTGCCTTCCAGGGGTTTATACATGGGACAAAACACCAACGCAGCATAGAAAGCAATAGATCAGAAGAAAGCACATACCAAATGGGGATTTCAGGGAGAGAGCAGTAAGGATTAGAAGGGAGAGGGCTGGCCCAGCCATGGAGAAGTGCAGCATTTTACACAAATGTTGAAAGTGTTCAATAGTCCTCCCACCCTTCCATCCCCCACAAAAGACATGTCCACATTTGAATTCCTAGAAACTGTGCATGTCACCTTATTTGGGAAAAGGGTGCTGTAATTGAGATAAGGATCTTAAGATGAAGAAATCATCTTGGATTATCCAGATGGACCTTAAACTCAGTAATAAGTATACTTATAAGAGATTGAAGAGAAGACACAGATACACAGAGGAGGAGGCCATGTGAAGGCAGATGCAGAGAATGCAGTGATGTGGCCACAAGCCAAGGACACCAAGGAATACTGGTGGGCACCAGAAGCTGGAAGAGACAGTGAACGCATTTTCCCTTTGAGCCTTCAAAACCACTGTGTCCCCACAGACACCTTAATTTTGAACCTCTGGTTTGAAAATAGTTATGTTGTTTTATCATGATGTTTTTACAGCAGCTATGGGAAACTAAGGGAAGCAACTTATTTCTGTTTGTTTCTTTTCACTTTTTAAAATTCTTAAACATAACTCATATAGAAAAGTGGATGAAATATAAGTGTGCAGTTTAATAAATCATCATAATGTGAACGCGTAGCCTCATGAAAACCAAAACATAGAACATTGCCAGCTACCAAAGCCCCCATATGCCTCTCATTTCTTTGGTAGGACCCCCTCCCAACTCCTCCTGGGTTTGGGGACAACAATTTCCCTGCGATTAGCTAGAGTTTTATCACCTATGTGTGCATTTCTAAGCAACATAATTTTGCTTTTACCTTCTTTTGAATCCTTAAAGGAACTACACAGCCTGTCCTCCCTCTTCTTCCCTTACTTAGCACTAAGTTTTTGAGATGCGTCATCCTATTCTGTGTGGCCATAATTGATCCTTTTTATAGTAGCATGACACAACCTTGTATGGATAAGCTATAATTCTTGCTTCAGTCTACTTTTGCTGGATATTTGAATTGATTTCAGTTTGGGGAATTAACACTCTTGGACATGTATGCTGGTGATCATGTACTTGAGTTTCTCTAAGGTACAAATGCAAGATTAGAGTTTCCTTATTTGCTTACACTCAACTTTACTAGATAATGACACATTATTTTTCAAAGCAGCAGTGTCAGTCTCTATACTCCTTTTGACCCACATCTTCATCAATCCTTAGTATTGCCACATTTAAAGTTGTTGCCAGTCTTCTCTGAAACTGGACCCATACCTTTCACCTCTAACAAAAATTGACTCTCACTGGATAAAAGACTTAAACCTAAGACATGAAACCATAAAGATTCTTAGAAAGAGTGCAGGAGAAACACTTGAAGAAATTGGCCTGGGAGAAAACTTTATGAGGAGGACCCCCAGGGCAATTGAAGCAATACCAAAATACATTACTGGGATCTGATCAAACTAAAAAGCTTCTGCACTGCCAAGAACACAGTAAATAAAGCAAGTAGACAGCCCTCAGAATGGGAGAGGATATTTGCAGGTTACTTTTCTGACAAAGGTCTGATAACCAGAATCCACAGCAAACTCAAATTTATTAATAAGAAAAGAACAAGTGATCCCATTTCACTATGGGCAAGAGATCTGAACAAATGCTTCTCTGAAGAAGACAGGCACATGGTATACAGACACATGAAAAAATGCTCATCATCCTTAATCATCAGAGAAGTGCAAATGAAAACCACTTTGAGATACCATCTAACTCCAGTAAGAGTAGCCCACATAACAAAATCACAAAATTACAGATGTTGGTGTGGATGTGGAGAAAAGGGAACACTTCTCTACTGTTGGTGGGAATGCAAAGTAATACGTTCCTTTTGGAAAGAAATTTGGAGAACACTCAGGGATCTAAAAACTGACCTGCCATTGGATCCTGCAATTCCTCGACTAGGAGTATATCCAAAAGACCAAAAATCACTTTGCAAAAAAGATATTTGCACCAGATTATTTATTGCAGCTCAATTCATAATAGCCAAGTCATGGAAGAAACCCAACTGTCCACTGATACACGAATGGATTAATAGATTGTGGTATATGTATACCATGGAATACTACGCAGCCTTAATAAAGATGGAGCCTTTACTTCTTTTATGTTTACATGGAGGGACCTGGAACATATTCTCCTGAGTAAAGTATCTCAAGATTGGAGGAAAAAGTACCCAATGTACTCAGTACTTGTATGAAACCTACTTATATTTACTCACACTTTGTTATGAAAGATGGAACACAACTATAGCCCAGGATGAAGGAGGGAAATGGAATGAGAAGGAAGGGGAGGGGGGAAGTTTGATAGAGGGAGGGTAAAAGGCAGAACCACACCTATGGAGCATATTGCAAGGGTACAAGTCAAATCTGTCAAGTGTAGAACATAAATATCTTAACACCATAATCAAGTAAATGAGGCAAAAGTATGATTCAGTTGATGTAACCATGTCAGATTATATTTTAAAAAAGTCAACACATTGTACCTCACATATGCATAAATGTATTCATTATCTAAGTGTATTTGACTTCATAAAAAAAATTAAAAAAATAAAATTAACAAAATTAAAAGCTATGAATATACCAAAAAAATAAAAATAAATAAATAAAGTTGTTGCCAATCCTCTAAGTGTGTAGTGGTATCTCATGGTTTAAGTGGGTATTTTCTTGGTTCATGATGAATTAGAGTTGCTTTTCATCTTTGTTGGGCATTTGGACACTCCCTTTGGTGAAATGCCTATTTATCCATTTTTATTAGGTCGTTGCAGTTTCCTTATTTGCAGTGGGGTTCTTTGTGTAGTCTGAATATGATCCTGTTGTAGCTTGTGCTCCCTGGGAAGCAGACTCTGAGATGGAAATTTGCATGCAGTACATTGCTGGCAAGTGTGCTTGGAATTGACACCCAGAGGGGTGTGGGGGAGGGAGGTGGGATTGTACAAAGGGAGAAGTTGGGCTACAAAGGCTTCAGCCAGGCCCATGGAAGAAGTGAGGCCAGGATGGCAGAGCTGATATTATCGAGGCAAGGTACAGTCTTCAAATGCAGGCTGCCCCTGGGGAAGAAGGCTCTCTTCAGTGGAGGACAAGTCCCTAAGTCTCAGTTGGGAGCTGTCAGCGGTGGATACTCAGAGCAGACAAGGGACTGAGTGCCTCTGCCCTGGGGTGGGGTGTGGGGATCTGGGTGGCTACTAGGGTGTCAGCTACAGAGCCCTCTGACAGCTCTGTGCGGAAACTCTGTTTCCCCATTCTGTGTCTTATCTTTTTACTCTAGCATTGTAGAGGACTGAACTGTGTCCATGTGTTTGTTTCTGATAAACTACCGATCTCTGTGTGGCTGCAGCCACAGAGCCAGACATCAGAGTCAGGTCCCTCTGACACCTGAGTTGACATGGTGACACTTCCTATGGTTCCTTCTGCTCTCAGTGTCTGGCTGACGTCCTACGTGAAGGTCCACTGTCATTGAATATTTTTAAAGTTATTAAAAATTTCCCTGCATCTATATTTTAATTGTGTTATAAGTTGAACTGTGTCTACCCAAAATTCATGCATTGCATTCCTCACTGCAGTGCCTCAGGATGTGAGTATACTTGGAGATGGTGTCTCTAAAGAGATGATTATATTAAAATGAGGTCATTAGGATGGGCTCTTATCTAGTAAGACTAGTGCCCTTAGAAAAAGAGAAAATTTGAATCCACTTAATACTGAAGGAAGACAATGTGGAGAAATAGGAATAAGACTGGTCAAGGAGGGAGGCCTCGGGAGAAACCGGCCCTGTTGGAGCCTTGATCACAGGCTTCTAGCCTCCGAGATTGTGAGGAAATAAACATCTGTTGCTTGAGTCAACCAGTTTGTGGTGCTTTGATACAGCAACACCAACAACCTGATGCAGGTGCCTTTTTTTTTAAAATAAATAAAAGTTCTTTAATGTAATTGACTATATCAATTCATTCCTTTATGCTTTCATATTTTATTTAAAAAATGTTCTCTCTCTGCGTGCAAGAAGATCTTGGTCTATGTTGTTTTCCACAAGCTTTAGCTTTTTAGGAAGAGGTGGGAATTCTCACTCTGGGCTTGGAGAGACAGAGAGGAGGAAGGGTACTGCAGGGGGTGGAGGGGAGGCAGAGACAAGGGAACAGCCCTGCATGAGGTTCCAGCCACTGCTCCAACTACTCACTGCAAACTCGGTGACTTAAAGCTGTCAGACTTATTAACTGACAGCTCTGGAGACCAGATGTCTGAAATGAGTCTCCCTGATCTGAAATCAAGGTGTTGGCAAGGCTGTGTGCCTTCCTCACCTTTTCCAGCTTCTCTGGGCCATGTGCATCTCTGGCTATGCCCCCTTCCTCCATCTCCAGAGCCAGCAAGGGCAAGCTTAGCCCAGCATCTTCCTGGGTCTTCCTCTTCTGCTTACAAAGGCCCTTGAGACAACATTAGGCCAACCAGCATAGCCAGAACAGTGTCTGCTGCTCCAGGTCAGCTGGTCAGTTGTCTTAATTCCATCTGCAACCTTCATGCCCCTTTGATGAGTAACCTAGTGTACTCACAGATTCTGGACGCTGGGATGTGGACATAGTTGGGGGCCTTTATTCTGCCTCCTGTGGCTTCCTGCTATCACATGGCTCACTGTGACCGCTTCGTTCTTTGCAGCCATCTCAGAAGAGCCAGGACACCAGGGAAGTTGGGTGTCCTCCCCAGACCTGGGAACTGGTGTCAGGAAGGTTTTTGCTCATGATGAAATCAAACCTGGCAGGACTCAGCAACCAAACTAGGAAGAAACACAACCCACCATCAGGATCCTCAGAAACCTTCTGCCTGAAACAGTCTGGATGTGGCAGTAAGTGTACCTGTTATATATTCTTCCCCGTGAGGAATGATGACAAGGCAGGGCCTCTTGTTTCTTTATCTGAAATTAGGTTATTCTTTTATCCAGCTCAAATCATTCAGGCTATAGTTCTGGGGATGCAAACAGGCGACTGGGTCCCCTAAATCCAATGGGCAACAGGTGTGTGTGTGTGTGTGGGGTGGATAATTATGATTTTAAATAAACATGAGTTTGCCCTTTTTCTTTCCAAAACTTGAAACCTGGATGTATTCCCAGCTAGGATAAATAAGACTTTCTCTATTCTTCTGCAAGGTAGAAAGTAGATTTAAAAAGCATGTGAAAAACTGTGTTCTCCCAGTGACCCTTGGCCTTTGCCTGCAGTATCAAGGAGCCCTGATTTGCCTCATTCCACACTCGTCCCCTACCCTCTACAGGGCCGTGGTGCTGGAGAGTTAGGAGCCTCAGGAGCGCTGTGCACATGGCCCTGGTGAGAGCGCGGAGTCAAGACCACAGGGAAAGATGGCTCACGGAGCCCAAGATGAGTTCATAACAGCGCCTCATTAAGCCTCTCACCCGCAGCTGTATTTCTAGACCTTGCCTTCCTTTCTCTTTTGGGGAGTATGGGCTGGGGCTGGGGGCAGTAGACGCTGTGGTAAGAGAGATCTTAATTGTTTAGTTATGTTCTCTCTGTCTCTCCTTCTATGTCTGTCTCTCCTCTCTCTGCTTCTCTCCTCTCTCTCTTCTTTTTTTCCTTCTTTCTTTCTCAACCACCTCTGGCTATATACTAGATCTAAACCATTTTAAATCCTGCCTTAAACCTTGTGATAAACCGCCATTCATTGCTTTGAAATTTCCCACACTGGAAATACTGAGCATACATTCCCCTAGGCACCAGAGAAAAAGTATTTTCTTGTTAACAGAGGTGTCACCTCTTTTCCTTGCAAAATTCTGCCCTGGAGCAGAGCTCATATGTAGGCCTGAATAGAGAGGTGACTAGACAGTAATAATGTGATAGACATTTTTTTTTTTTTTTAAAGCAGTGAGCATTATCCCCTTGTGACATTTATTCTAGTTAACTCCTTTCGGGATATTCCTCCAGCTTCTGCCTCACATTTTGGGGAGTAATTCCTGGTCTTCACACATCTTTATTCTTTAGGAATGTTTTTACATTTGGAATCAACCCAAAGTTCTTTTCTTTTTTTCTCGTATTGAAACAGAGTCTCCCTTTGTCACCCTGGGTAGAGTCCTCTGGTGTCATAGCTCACAATAGCTTCAAACTCTTGGGTTCAAGTGATCCTCCTGCCTCAGCTTCCTGAGTAACTAGGACTATAGGTGCCTGCCACAGTGCCCAACTAGTTTTTTCTATTTTTTTTTAGTAGAGATGGGGTCTCACTTTCGTACAGGCTGGTCTTGAGCTCCTGAGCTCAAATAATCCACCTGCCTTGGCCTCCCAGGGTGCTAGGATTACAGGAGTGAGCCACTGCACTTGGCAAACAAAAGTTCTTTAGTGCCCTGGTGGAGAAGGTGGATGCCCTAGCATGACCAATGCTGTATTTGATCAAAAACGTGAAGATGTGACTCTCAAAGGTGGCCATGCCCCATGGAGCAGGTCTGTACCTGGGCAAGGTGGGCAGGAAGGACACATATGTGTATAGACAATGTGATAATTTTATATCTGAAAAATGGAAAAACATCTCTTTGAAACTTGAAATTACAATAAAGGAAGGCATGAGATTTCTAGGTGTGTGAAAAAGGAAGTACGGATTTAAATGTTTGAGGACCTGCTTTAAAATAATAAAGGAAATATTTCTATGTAGCCAGAAGTTGAGCTGTGGAGACGATTTCTGCAAGGTGTCAAGTGTGTGGCAGCAGATGGGGGAGGAGTTGTCACAGGGAAGGCTGGTGTCAGGCACAGGAACTAACACCAAGGCTGCTGGTCCCTCGCACTAGGCCAGTTGGGGCTTAGATCCCCAGGAATTTTAGTGGGGCTTACTGGCCCACCAGAGAAGCCTTTCTCTACCCCATGATGGAAAAGAATCTGGAAACTGTGTCATCTGCTAGAGAATGGAAGAAATTCACAAGAATAGGGAGTCCAATGGGAGACGGGGCAGCCACCTTCAATAACTGACACGATTGACAGGAAGAAATAAGTTTTGTCTTATGCTGTGTAGCTCTGGGGGGCATTTTTTTTCTTTTCCTTTTCCTTTAACCTGCTTTATTTTAAAAAGACGTAATCCCATTTACAAAGATTCATCCATGTATAAAGATTCATGTGACACAGTAAGAAAAAAGGAAATTTCAATCTCTAGGTAATAAAATTATGGTAAAGAGAAAATAAAGGTTGGAAAAATATATGAAATAGAATTAAAATTAGGAACAAAGGTATATAATAACATGGGCCATAAATTGGCTTCAAATCTGTTGTGGTAGGGCGAGGTCAACAAATTAAAGAGAATTTGGTTTGAGAATTAGAAAAGGAGAAATTTCCAGAGTATCACCGTTCAGTCATGAGACAGATCGCTTTGGTGTGGAAAGTTCCTTGTCACTGAGAGATGACTCAGTCAGACCTTGGATCACCCATCGTCAGACCCATGTTGGAAGGGAAGCAAGACTGGGTGAAACTAACTCTCAAATTCCATAAAAAATTGTTCGGAAATTGGTCTCATTACTTTATACTTTGTGATGGATTCATACCCAAGATTTACCATGTATTGGTCATCTTGAGTATTTTCAAGGCAGGAAAGACATTGTAGTCCTCAACACACCTCCTTCCCCTCAATTCCTTCCTGAGGACCTCAACCCCCAAAGCCAAGTACTTTAATTAATTACCAAAAGAGAGATGAGGCTGAAAACGAAAGACTCAGGGAATAACCACACATTTTTTTTAAATTGCCCTAAGTTGTAAATGACTGACACAGACACTTGCCAAAAAGCAGAGACCATGGGAAATTGAAGGGGTATGTGGGCTCTGGGCACCAAAGGGCTGTCTTTCAGTATGTCACACACCGAATACCTCTACCATCAGGATACCTCAGACATATGTTCATGGGAACTATGTTTTTATGTAAGAAAATATGTTTTCAGTGTTTGAGAGACCAAGGTATATGTGCCCCATGGGTCGCCAGCATTTCTTTGGTTAGTATACTATCTGGGAAGCCCCAACATGTTCACAGGTAACTTCTGAATCTCTTTAACTTAACACAATGAATGATTTTTCTCTGTGTCCTGTCCTAGGCAAATGAAGAGGTTCTGCTTGAAGGAATAACTTGCTCCTGCTGTCCTCTTGAGCTGCCATCTCCACGAGGCCTCCGAGTTTACCACCCAAGAGGGAGGAGGGTTTTAAGGACCGTGTGTGGCCAACACCTCTGCTCACACCTCAGTGACGTATTTCCTGTCGTAAAAGTTACATCACCAGCTGGCTCCAGACTTCCTGGAGAAGCTGCTCTCCTGGCCTGGTCAAATGCTAAGAGAAGATAGGTGTGTAAGGCACAGGTTCTGCAGGGACACCAGGCGGCCACAGAGGTGGTTCAGGTGCTCCATTGGAGACAGAGAGATTTAGCTTTGCAGCTGATAGGGGAAGAACTGTGGAAAGGGGTCAGGATCCGTGGCCAGGGCCTCCTCAAGGCCAGTGAGGGTGAAGGACAGCAGGAAGTACCTCAGGGAGCTTCCAAAGGGGCTTGAAAATACTGCAGTGTCTTATGACTTTTTACACACACACACACATACACACACACACTCATGTAACCAAAACCCTGATCAAGATATAAGAGATCTCCTACATTCAGAATGTTCCTTTATGTTTTTCCAGTCACTATCCCTCTCCCACCAAAATTTAACTGCTCTTCAGACCTATGTCACCACACCTTAGCTTTGCCTGTTCTAGAACTTCACATGAAATAGCAGCATACAGTGTTCTTTTTTGTGTCTGGATTCTTTCA
>CAUYQV010087545.1:0-10255 GCA_963574575.1 Galagoides demidoff | reverse complement strand
CATGGCATCACAGCTCATAGCAACCTCCAACTCCTGGGCTCAAGCGAGTCTCCTGCCTCCGCCTCCCAAGTAGCTGGGACCACAGGCGCCCGCCACAACGCCTGGCCATTTTTTGGTTGCAGCCATCATTGTTGTTTGGTGTATGCGGCTGGCGCCTTAGCCGATTGAGCCACATATGCAGAGCCTAACGATATGATTATTCCCTGCAGCATCAGATTTGTTGACATTTATTTGCTGTCGTTGATTTTGTTGCTGAACCAAAATGTTTTATAAAATTTGGTCGTTTTAATTTACTTTTTAATTTATTAATTTGGTTACTATACTGGCAACTGCATATGTGGTATAAAGAGTAAAATGATTAAATACAGCAGTCATGTAATGAATTGTCCAGATGCCACTCTTTCTTATGAATATGGTTCAAAAGGAGTATACATATACTCTCACATCATACATATATTCCATACCACAGAATCCTAGGACTGAACAAAGTTGTACAGTTTTTCATTGGTTTGGTAGAGTCCACACTACTCTGTGCTTAATTTAAACTGTGTAACTGCAGGAGTTTGATGCTGGCAATTTTGAAGTGTGACGAGAGTACCTTTTGCCTAGTTCAGGACTTTTAGGGATGAAGCTAGATCACCTCTACAGACTAACCTGTCTTGGCCTTTTGGTCTAGCTGCTGAGATCTCTTCCAGAGAGAGGTTTGGCGTTTGGCATTTGGCATCTCTTCTCCCCCGGGTTCCCTATTAGGTGTACTGCATAATGATATTAGTCTGGGAAGAGGAAACTTCCTGCAGTGGAGCCAAGATCCCAGGGAAAATATGCAGGCAGTATATTCCATGTAGAATCCATTGTCATCATAGTCTGCAGTGAATGAAGCCTTTTGGGTGCTTAACAGAGATGTTAGCCAAACAGCAGACAGGCCTAAGGAGGTTATGGCTGGGTTTTGTTTTATAATGTAGACTTATTTTCACCTAGCTCATATTCTTTTTTCACTCAGTTCATATTCAGATCTTAACCTATTCAGTCTTACTGATCAAAGATGAGGAAAGACAAGCCAGGGGAAACACAGTAAAGCTGAGCAGGGGAAAGAGCAGCTTAGTCTCAGCAGCTTGTCTTTAGCCTTCATAAGCAGGCTCAGTGACCCAGGAGGAAGCAGACCTGATCTCACCTTCCTACAGGAACAATAAAGAAGCAGTAGAAAAGGAGAGTAACATCAAATAGGAGACGAGGGCCCGGGACTGTGGCCTAATAATATTTTTCTCCTATTAATTCATCTCAGTTCTGTCTCAGGTAGAATGAAGGCAGGGCAGGAAGCAAGGGGACTGATGTGAGTCCTGGCCCAGCCAACGTGCCCCACCTCTGGGAGGGTATAGAAATGGCAGAATTCAATGAAGAATCATACTTCATGTACCATTCGTTACCCGTTCCCCCCCCATCCTCTTATATTTTTAAAGAATTTTACCACTTTCTTCAGCTTCTTTGAGTTCATATATGCACAGTATTCTAGAATTTAGATGTACTAGTATTTTATTTGTCAATCCCTCATCATCGAACACTTATGTTATTTCTAGTTTTTTACTGTTTTAAGTAATACTGTAATGAAAAGCCATGTGTGTGACTCTTAAAATACAATATTGACTGCTTGGGATACATTTTTAGAAGTGGATTTCCTAAGGGTTTATTTTAAAGTTGATTTTGGAGATGTAAAAGGCAGTCTCCCAACATGAGATTGTGTGGGAGTAAGGGATCCCTCTGTGAGGGCAGAACCACATCTGCCAGTTGGCACTGTACTTCCCAACATTCTAGCACTGTGCTCCACCTGCAGTAGGTGCCAGTCAGTATTTGTTGAAAGGTCATATGAGTGTTTCCAGAGATGCCTCCACATTACAAAACTATGCAGCCGTTTAGAAGGGTTAGATGGAAGTAGAAAATCAGGAGGAATAGTATCAATAATAAATTTACCCAATGATGAGGGCAAGCAAGTATTGTTGACTACACTCAACATCCTAGGATTTTCCTTTCTTTATGTTTTGTGAATGCCACTGACTGATGTTTTCTTTTTTTATTCCACCAGAGGGCAGTGTTCCAAGGATTATCACAGGAAGCATTGTCTGCCTGCATTCAGTCCTTACTTGGAGCATCAGAATCTATCAGCAAAAAAAAGGTTTGATACATGCAGTGTTAGGTGAAATCTTATTACCTATTATAATATTGTGGAATATAGCGTTTACTTAAAGGCACAAAAATGTAAAACCATTTTAGCAATAGGACTTCTTGGTTTAATATGATTAAATTTTGGGGCCTTTTGAGAGAAGCTAGTATTTCATTAGAGCTAAATAAAGAATCCAACTTTTCTAAAATACTAAAGATAGTGCTTAAGGTTTAGGTCTCTTGTAGCCTGAGCAACTGGGAAAATGCTGCTGTTTCCCTGGAATACCTAGAAAGCATTTTCAAGGAAATGTAGCAATTCATAATCATCCCCACAATGATGTTTCAGTAGTTGAACAGCTTCACTTAGAGGAAATGAGCCAGTCAATTTTGAGGACAGGCAATTGTGGCCCTTGCTTGTATGATTAGAAGTGGTTGCTATGACTACATGGCTTATACTTTATCATCAAGAAGGAACATGGGGCTGAGGGCGGCTGAGATTTTTCTTTTCAGGACATGCAAAGCATGGTCAGAAATGTTGCTGTGGGTGGCCTCTGTGGTTCAGTGGCTAGGGCGCCAGCCCCATATACTGAAGGGTGGCAGGTTTGAACCCACCCCGGCCAGCTAAAAAACAGCAATGAGAGTTGCAACAAAAAATAGCCGGGCATTGTGGCGGGTGCCTGTAATCCCAGCTACTTGGGAGGCTGAGGCAAGAGAATCGCTTAAGCTCAGGAGTTGGAGCTTGCTGTGAGCTATGACACTACGGCACTCCACTGAGGGTGACAAAGTGAGACTCTGTCTCAAAAAAAAAAAAAAGTGTTGCTCTGCTTAACTCTTCTGTTAAAATACCTGTCACCTACAGGGAGTGGGTCATGGGGCTGTTTCTAGCCAGACTTTTGTTGCTATTGGAAGTATTCAGACTCTCTGAACCTTTTTTTTAATTCTAGCTTTACAAATTTGATTTCTAACTTAAAGACTTCAGATAATTAAAAAAACATTTTTTTCCCACAAAAGAATTTGGAATCTTATTGCTGAAAATGCTCTTTTTTTGTGACAACTATATTTTCACATTCATGGAATGGAGAGGAGAGTACAATGAAATTTTCATATGAGGACTAGAAACAAAGTTAAAGACAGACAAATGTTTTTTTGAGACGGAGCCTCAAGCTGTCCCCTTCGATAGAGTGCTGTGGCATCACAGCTCATAGCAACCTCCAACTCCTGGGCTCAAGCGAGTCTCCTACCTCCGCCTCCCAAGTAGCTGGGACCATAGGCGCCCACGACAACGCCTGGCTATTTTTTGGTTGCAGCCATCATTATTGTTTGGTGGGCCCTGGCTGGATTTGAACCCGCCACCTAAGGTGTATGTGGCTGGCACCTTAGCCACTTGAGCCACAGGCGCCGAGCCGACAAATTTAAGTTTTAAAAGTATTTCCAAGTTTTAACTCTCACCTTTTTGGCAATAGGTGAAAGTGGGAAATTAGGGAAATGGTTAAGTAAAGTGTAAGATATTAAATATTGTACAATATGACACAGTCATTTCATTTTTAAAAAATGAAACAATAAAGTTTAACTTAAACGTATTAAGAATAAAAATCACAGTTTGAGTATGACTTTATGTAATAAAAAATGCATTGAAGAAAATATGTAGCTGCAAAAGCTTTGGGGTGAGTATGGATGATTTTTCCCCATTCCCGGCATACTTCTTTATTTCTCAGATATTCTACAGTGAGCATGTATTCCTTAGCTTGTCAGGAGCCATTCATCCTCATTATCCACAGGCCAGCATCTTTTATCTAATTCTGTTTCTTACATATTACAAGGGGTTGAAGTATATTTGAGGAAGCCCTCTGTTTGGTAAACATTAGCTTCTTTGTTTTTATGGCTGAGTTTATGTACTTTTCTCTTTCAACTTTTTTAAAGTGATCATGGAAAGTGGGTTAGGGTGTTAGAGAGTTTTCCAGTTTTTTAAGATGAGAAATTACACTTACATACTTAAGTTGAACACCTTGCCCGCCAGTCATAGTACTAAATATGGTATTAACACGATAAACATGGTCCTACCGCTGGATTACAGCAGTTTTAGTAAAATGTGTATGGTCTCTTTTTGGCCTTAGAGTTACTAATTCCTTTAAAAATAAATGCTCTGTGTTTTAGAATGCAAAGTAAGTTTCTATCACATAAGTCATACTTTTGATTATGTTTATGAGAGAAAAGAGAGAGAGACTAGGAGGACTCATTTTGTTTACTAACCCCTTTAAAATTTATATTGCTTACTGAAAGATGACTTTATATTTTCCTAATGTTGTGTAAAAAATTTCATTAGAAATATTTTTGAAATAACATTCTGTCTTGAGTAGCAACAAAAAGAAGCAAACACTGCATTGTCCTTATTAATATACAGACTCTTTCCTAAAATGAGAGCCATGAATATTTACTATTTTGGGACTGGGTCAGAGCCTCGAGAACTGAGCTTGAGTCGTAAAACTCTTGTGGATAGACCTTGAGAGGGCAAAAGGACATGCAGGACCCCCAGGGGTGTAGGTAGTCGGTGCTCTGTTAGGGGGAGGATAATCTAAAGTGGTCACTGACTTTAACAGCAGTCTAGTTAGGGGGTTTCTTTTGTTGCAGTCCCTTGTGGTCAACTTATAGAGGTCCTACTATAATTCGTATTTCCATGAATGCATATTATTACTTCTAGAATAACACAAGTTTGGCAACATCTTTTATACTTTTTTATAAATATGAGTATGTCTGGTGTTCCGGATATTGAAACCACTTTAACCAAATGGAGAGAAAACCTTGTTCCTGAAGAGAAACTAGGAAGCCAGGAGAGTGAGAATCATGTTTGTTCTTTAAGCCTTTCTTTCCCTCCTGCCTCATGCTGTCAGGCTGAGTCATCTCATCTGCCTCTGCACCAGGTTGAAATAGATTTGACCTCTGTTTCTAAATGTGTTGCTTATAGTCTTTTGTCTGACTTTCTTGGATTTTCAAAGTAGAGCAGATGACAGTGCTAATAAGAGTTTGAAGCAACATTTTGCCAGGTAATTCTAACATGGGGAGAATTCGTTGCACAGCAAAGGTGTATCAGCAACGTAAGACCATAGCCGAGGTAGAGTAGTGTTGATCAATAACGTAAGTGCTTTATTTGCTCCTATTTTGACTTAATTTGTGATCATATCCATTTTTCTGTTTTACAATTTAGACTCAGGTTGATGGACAACTTTTCTTAATTAAGCACCTTTTGATTCTTCGAGAACAAATTGCTCCATTTCACACTGAATTCACCATTAAGGAAATTTCCCTGGACCTCAAGAAAACTAGAGGTACTTCGTTGTCCTGGCTGGCACAGTTGGCTGTGTCTTACCTGTCTAGATGTGTCAGCACAGGGCTTAGGTTTATTTTATGTTCATCTGCAATTGTTTTGCATGCTTTGCTTGCTAAATGGATTACTTGTTTATACGAAGCTCAGCTGTCAACATCCTAATTATTTCTAACTTGCTGTATTTTCTTTATAAAGTGAGGTATATTTATAAAATTGCATTACCTCTCTTAGACTCTGCCATATACTACTATATCCAGTTAAAAAATGAAGAATCAGTATAATAACTACTTCTTAAGTAAGTAGTAAATGTCACCCAATTTGGATCATTTAAAATATTGAGATGAGTTTATGAAATTTCAGTTTATGAAAATTCAGGAGGCCAGCTGGATAAAATAGGAGCAGTACTTGTCCAGGAATCTGAAAGAGTGGAGTCTTGTTCCTGTCTCAGGCTACTTCTGGCTACTGTGTGATCTTAGATGGGTGTTTTAGCTTCCCTACCCCACCTTCTACCTAGGTAAAAATGAGCATAATCAACTTGTCATGATACTTTCACTAGGTTATCAAGATCATTAAAAATGAAAGTGAACAAAAAAGTGTGTGAAAGTGCTTTGCAAATTTCAGGGCTTTAAATTTAGAAGAATGGTATAATTGTTAAATCAGTTGGTTTATAAGTAATCAGATAGATAAGGTTCTTGGGTTGGTGTAGACATTGAATCAAGATTCATCCATCCTGATAATTTGCCTCTGATTGAATTCATAAGAGATGATTTCTAAAAGATCAAAGTAGTTACTTTGTAAGATGTTGATCTTAAGAAAATATACCATGAACATCCCTCATTTCTCTTAATTACTTCCAAATTTATGTAAACCATTTCCAAGAGATTTCCAGTCTGATTCCTAAGTCACTGTTTTATGTAATCAATTAACTTGTCTCTAATGTATTTGGGCAACTGAGAAAATAATCACTCATATTATTTTCATGTTCTGTGGTTCAGAGGAACTCCAATGTAGGATTTTCAAGGGTAGCAGGTCTAATTACTGTGCTTGGTCAATAGTGGACTTAATTTTTCATAATTCACCTGAGATTCAACAGGATTTCATTGTGAGTTATATGAAAACATTTTGCTTTTTATCTTTCCTCTTCTCTTTTCTTTCTTTTTTTTTTTTTTTTTGAGACAGTCTTACTCTGTTGCCCCAGGCTAGAGTGCAGTGACCTCAGCTTAGCTCACAGCAACCTCAGACTCCTGGGTTCAAGTGATCCTCCTGCCTCAGTCTTCCAAGTAACTGGGGCTACAGACACCCACCACAGCACCTGGCTGTTGTGTTTATATAGAAATATAAAAATAGAAAAAATAGTTTTTCTATTTTTAGTAGGACAGGGTCTCAAACTCCTAGGTTCAGGGGATCCACCCACTTAGGTCTCCCAGAGTGCTAGGATTACAGGTGCGAGCCACCATGCTGGGCCTTTTTTTTTTGAGTTGCACTCCCACTTCCAAGTAATTTTATACATTATCTCACTTCATTTTATTTTTTATGTTTTATTTACTTATTTATTATTTGGGATTCATTGAGGTACAAAGAATTAGGTTACACTGATTGCATTTGTTAGATAAACTCCCTCTTCTCATTGTACCCCAACCCCAAGAGGTGTCTTTTTGTCTTTTTTATTGCTCTCCCCTGTTCATCACAATGCATCTTTTTTTTTTTTTTATTTTGAGACAAGAGTCTCACTGTGTTGCCCTCCATAGAGTGGTATGGCATCACAGCTCACAACAATCTTAGACTTACTTAGAAGTGGGAGTGCAACTTTAAAAAAAAAAAAAAAGACAAAAAGGCCCAGCAATTCTTTTGCCTCAGACCCTCAAGTAGCTGGGACTACAGGTGCCCACCACAATGCCTGGCTATTTTTGGTTGTTGTTGCAATTGTCATTGTTGTTAAGCAGGCCCGGGTTGGGTTTTAAACCGCCTGCTTCGGTGTATGTGGGCTGAGCCCGTAGGCACATCACAGAATACTTTATTTCTGTAAAGCTTGTGTATTATTTATATAGTTAATGATTTTTTTTTTTAAACAGGAGCCAAATTTCCTCACTTTTGTCTTTATAGAATACATACTTTTTAAAAAGCTTATTCTCATCAGAAGTTTCTATCTCCTGATCATTCTGGTTGATTTCCTTCTTTCTTTTCAGTGTCAAGTGTGGGAATGATGCTCTTAACCTTGAAGAATTCCCAGCTGTTGAAAGTTGTTACTATATTAAAAAGATGTGATAGAACAGGATTGATTTACTTTCTTTCTTTCTTTTTTTTTTTTTTTTTGAGACGGAGCCTCAAGCTATGCCCCTGGGTAGAGTGCCATGACATCATATCTCATAGCAACCTCCAACTCCTGGGCTCAAGCGAGTCTCCTGCCTCTGCCTCCCAAGTAGCTGGGACCACAGGCGCCCGCCACAACTCCCAGCCATTTTTTGGTTGCAGCCATCGTTGTTTGGCGGGCCCAGGCTGGGGATTCGAACCCGCCACCTTAGGTGTACGTGGCTGGCGTCTTAGCCGATTGAGCCATAGGTGCCGAGCCTGAGCCTGCATTTCTATATTTGTATGGGGTTTTTTTTGGTTTTTTGTTTAGAAACAGAGTCTTACTTTGTCATCCTCTGTAGAGAGCTCTGGTGTCACAGCTCACAGCAAACTCCAGCTCTTGGACTTAGGTGATTCTTTTGCCTCAGCCTCCCAAGTAGCTGGGACTACAGGCGCCCACCACAACACCTGGCTATTTTTTTGTTCCAGTTTGGCCAGGGCCAGGTTTGAACCCACTGCCCTTTGTATATGGGGCCAGCACCCTACTCACTGAGCCACAGGCGCTGCCCTCTTTATTTGTATGTTTATATTCTTAAAGATGACTTCGAAATCATAAAAACCTCAGACCCCACAAAACCAGTGTCTGCTCCCGTACCATGTGGACCTGGGCTCCCCACCCAGCTGATCACAACTTCACCTAGTTGGTGTTTGAACTAGCAAACACCATTCACTGCATGCCTCTCACCCTCACCCAAAAAAATCCTCTATAGCTCCTGGGAATTCTTAATCCCATTGGCAGTTACACTTGGAAAAGTAAGAAAGTCCTTTCTTAGGACCTTGGTTTGGTCTGAAGTGCCATAGCATCAGTGAGATAGTTGCCCCAAGACTGACCGTTTTGTCCCCTGAAGTTTTCCCAGTCCTCAGCATTTACTAAATGACTGTGTCTTGTATAGCCTCCCCCAAAACATATATCCCCTTCTTGCTTTGAGTTTCTCCTGCTTTAGCTACTAAGGCACCGTTAAAGCCACAGTCCAGACAACCCAACTCTGATACATAATGAGAATCTTTTTATTGTTGTTGAGATGGAGTCTCACTGTGTCACCCTTGGTAGAGTGCTGTGATGTCACAGCTCACAGCAACCTCAAACTCTTGGGCTTAAGTGATTCTCTTGCCTCAGCCTCCCAAGTAGCTGGGACGACAGGCGCCCACCACAACACCCGGCTATTTTTGTTTCAGTTGTCATTGTTGTTTAGCTGGCCCGGGCTGGGTTTGAACACACCAACCTTGGTCTATGTGGCTGGTGCCATTACCACTGTGCTCTGGGCACCAAGCCGTGATGAGAATCTTTGTACTTAAGAGTGCTATGACCTTGCTACATCCCCACCTGTGCTTAGAGTGGCACTCTGGTCCTTTTTAGGGCTGTGCTGAACCTACCAAAATATCCACAGATTTAATAAGTGCTTAATCTCTGGCAGCACCACCTAGCACCTCTTGGCTATGTAACTCACTCAAAGCCATTTGAGATGGAAGGGCTCCCAGAAGGCCTGGTGCCCTTACTATGGTCCCAGAACTCTTGTACCCTGGCCATACCATTACGTCCTTATTTTTCTCCCTTAGTCCTGGGGAAACAGCCATGATCAGTCTGAGCAGACCATCCTGGAGGAGCTAAGAACCCAGGGACAGCTCAGAATTCTGACAGGTAAATTGAAAAGGGCCTTCTCAACCTCTGTAAGGCCTCAATGAACACATAGGCCCACATCCTCTAGTTTCCTTTGGTGTGGGGTATAAAGTGAGGTCGCTCTTCCCACTGCTCAGCTGATGCTGCTTTATTTTAGCATGTATGTTTTCACTCTGTTTATGAACATAGACCCTTAGCTAGGTCACTGTCTGTCGAGATTGAAGTGAGAATTTTAAGTGGGCCTGTGGTGCTGCAAGAAATGTGGCCGTAAGTGTTTGTTTTATCTCCTTGTTGTTACTTCTGAGCTAGCACTGGCTTTATCTTGGAAACATGGAAGATGGTTCTAGCACCTAAATATAGAATATGGTCCTTTGGTAGGTTGTCCTTTTTAGGAAAAGCACTACCCTGGTAACTCATGCTTTCATAAAGCTCTACAGTTCACATAGGCATTTTCAAGTCATAATCTCAGCCCTTGCTCAACAGGCTCTATGAGGTAGGAAGTAGGAATCCAGCTTCCTTGAGGATCCTGAAGCTTTGTGAGGGGCTGGGGGTGTGAAATGATTTACACAAAGACACACAGCTGGGAAGTAGCAGATCTAGGACTAGAACTCACCTGGGCTCCAAACCACAGACTCTTCCCTGTTGGAAAGGACTGGACTAATGGTAGTTATTAAAATAAACACAAATCTGGCCGGGCGCCTGTGGCTCAAGTGGCTAAGGCGCCAGCCACAAACACCTAAGGTGGCAGGTTCAAATCCAACCCGGGCCTGCCAAAACAACAATGACAGCTGCAACCAAAAAATAGCTGGGCA
>CAUYQV010087539.1:0-53400 GCA_963574575.1 Galagoides demidoff | reverse complement strand
TTCCCCCCTCCTCCACCTGCCCCTCCTCCTCTACTCCATCCTCCTCCTCCACCCTGTCCCCCTCCTCCCCCCCACCCTCCTCCTCCACCTACCCCTCCCTCTCCTCCACCTTCCCCTTCTCCCCTCCTGTGATTCCTTCTTGGACACACATCACAGCTTTCTTCCAAAGTACTTCATGAAATCTTTGTGCTTCAGAAAACTGTTAGGTATTAGGCTGTGATTGTTAGCACCATTTAAGAAATAGAGGAACTGAGTTATCAAAAACCCTGCTGGTGGCATCACTCTGACATTCAGACTGCCTAAGTAATACAGGTAAAATAGAGTATCTTATATAAAAACACAGTCAGATTTTGGTTGCTAACATAAAGTTACAATTTCATTTATATATAAATTCTAATGAGTAAATAACCGAAGTCCTCGACAGCTGACATCCTAGGGTAGCAAAATCTCAGGTGCCAGGAATGGACATGGCCTGTTCCTTTCACTCCTCACAAGTAATAGGACTGACAGTGACCACAGAGGCTGCTGGGACCCCTTGGCTGTAGACTCTACTTCTAGATCCATCAGAGAAACAGTTGAGAATTGTTCCAAGTACCCTGAAGGAAAATTGGGTTCTTATCAGAGACTGCGGGTTTACTCTCCTTATTAATTCCCTCTTCTTCCTGGGTCAGACAGTCCTGGTTATGTCCAGCTGAGCACTGGCTGTCTGGACCATGGCTATAGTTTCCAAGCCCACTTGTGACAGTGAGAAGCAGCATGACCACATGGTGCAGCGGTCTGTAAACGGGAGTGATTTCCACTCAGTGTCAGAGAAGCAGGGCTGAGTCCTTCCTCTCCTCTTCCTACCCCTTAGCTAGACAAATGTTGTTCAGGGACATCTCAGACAGAAGGAGAAAGCACATATTAAGGGTAGCAAAGAATAATAAATCCAGAGCTGGGGGAACCAGAGTGGACCTCACCCCTCTGCCCACTCCTTCCCATGACGTGGAGAACTCGAGCTTCCCAGTCCCCAAGTCCCAGCACTAATGGCCCAGCCTGCACGCGTGGATTTATGTCCTATAGTCTGTGCTTTGCTCAAGCAGCGTCCCTTGAAAGTAAAACTGGTCACTGCAAAGCCTGGTTAAATCTCACAGGTGAAACAATCTGTTTGCTTTGGTATTTGCCCTGAAATTCCCTTCCCCACTGGTCTGCGCTGCTCCCGGGTAGCAGGGTCATTGGATTCCGTGCGAGAAACGTGTGTTTGTTTTGTAAATGTAACCAGAATAACAAAACGAGGTTGGATTGATTTCACAGCAATTCATAAGTGAGCGTCTTCTTAAAAAATTACAAAACCCCAATTCTGAGGAGCATAACGTGCACTGGCCAGTGCGGCTGTGCTGACACTGTGTGCGCTGCTCTCTCCTTTGGAAATAGCTCACGAGATACTCACACGAGCAGCGGACATGGGGTCAAGGCGTCCTCCCCAGATCTGCAGTGCGCTAGTCAGAATAGTCATGGAGGATTTTAAAACTGGCATTGGGAACGTTTTGCTCCCTTCCCAGTGGCAAAGGTCGAGAGACAGAGGTTCATCTGCTCTCAGGGGCTGTGGTCCAGGCCACGGGGAATGGATCAGCGTATGGGGACAGTGTTGACCAGGCGCTAGACAAGGACCGGGACCTCTGTACCTGGACTCAGCTGTCCTTGTGGTCTACCCTTCCCAGGTTTGCCCTGCTCATCCCTGACTGGGTCCCAGGAGATTCTTCAGGATTCTGTGAAGGTTATGTCAGCGGCCTTCAAGCCAAGGCAGCAGAAGATAACTTTCTAGACACTTCAGTAAATTTGAACACCAAGGCAAATAAGTCACTTGTACTGATTTTAGTTTAAATCATCAGAGAAAAACAACAGACCCTCTGACTTCCATACACAAAGGCTTGAGTTTGGTAACCAACCTACTCATTTGAGGCCTAGAGATCTAAAGCTAACGCCAGGTATCCATTATCCCACTGATTTCTTGGAATTCCCCCTGATGAACTGCGTATGCGTTATCAATTAGAGGTGGCATGACAAGAAAGAAGGGACAACTTGAAAGATGGAGATCAGGGCGGTTCACGGCCTCGTGCTACTTTTCTGCTACCTCCTTGCTCTCAAATGCCTCTACCTGACCTGGAGCCGCCTGTGCTGTCCCCCACCCCCTCACCCCCAGCGCCCAGCAGGCTCAGCTCACCCAACGTCCAGGCCTGGACATGCACAGCCTCCAGCTGGGCGCCCCAACCAGCGCGTGCAGGTTCAGAGGGCCCGCAGGGCCAGCTGTCCAGGGGCGGTGGTGGCCGAGCCCTGCACTAGCTGCTCCTGCCACAGTGTAGAGCCGCAGGAGGTCCGGTGGCCAGCCAGGCCACACCCCCGCCCTCCCCCGCACCTGCCACAGCTCCGCCCTCCCACGTGCACCTGTGCTTGGCACCGCTGGCTCGCCCACTGCAGACTCGCAGAGCGATGTGCTGCATGCCTGGGGCCCACAGCAGCGCCCTCCTGCTGCCTGGCTCCCCCTGCGTCCACCCAGGGACTGGGCCTGAGCTGCCTCAGCGCCTGGCAGTCTTTTCCCCCATACAATGGTATCCAACTACTCCTCAGTAGAAACTGGACCCTCTCAAATGTGCCCTTCCTCTCTACTCTCCAGTGATCCTCGGGTGGCCTTCGGGTTCTCTTTCCAACCTTAAAATTGATCTCTCATCATTGTTTAGATATGCTTTATATGACAGGTTGGTGTCCAGCAGCCTGTGGGTCCAATCTGGCCTGCCGCCTAATATTAATATTTAATATTAATGAGGTGTGTTGGAGTCTCGCCACACACATTTGTTTACCATTGGTCTTTGTGGCCTCACAGCGTTAAGAGTTGAACAGTTACAACAGACTGTGCAGCCCTCAGAGGCAAAACTGATATGCTCTGGCCCCAAGGAGGAAACGTGTGCTGACCTCGCTCTGTATGCGTCAAACCTCTGCTATTTAAAGCACGGTAGTTCTTCGTCTTCTGATTGGACCCAGACTGATGCATTATTCATTGGGCTTTTCTTTAATACAAAAAAAAAAATTGTTGAGATATAAATGTGCTCTTCTGGTCAATATATATGTAATTAGAATCTCATGCATTCCTGGAACTCACAATTTCCCAGAAAATATTTAAAGGGCTATTAGTTACTAAACAGGTGTTCCAAGTATAACCAAAGGTGAAGGAAACAAGAAGTGTAGGGTTAACTCCATCTCTGCCAGGGTGAGACCATCCAGAAAGCCAGAGCAAGAAGAACTCTGAGAAATTGTCTGGTCCAGGGCTTTTCAGAAAATAATGCCTTGTGGATTTCATGAATGTTTTCCAGGAACAAGCACAGGTGGAAAGAGAGAGAAATACCAAGTCCAGGCCTCTCGCCTCTAACCAAGGAGTGTGGCAGATACGTTTTAATTTGTTTATAGGTTGGACTTTGGAGGAAAAAAGTATTATTTATTTATCTTTTTTGAAGTAAGTCTTTCATAGTCGAAACTCTCAAAACTAACTTTATTAACAAAAACTAACTTTAACTAACAAAAAACCTCAGAAACTAACCTTATATATTTGTTTCTTTTAACAAATGAGGAAAATGAATCAGAGGAAGTTTGATATTTGATCAGAATCACAAAGTCCGGTATAGCCAAGCCTGACCCAAGTTCCAAATCCATTGACTTTGGGAGCACAGCGCCATGAGGCAGGACTTCCTACTAAAGCTGGTCTTGGTGAAGTCCTCCTGAGCTAGAGAATGCATGTGCTTTGGCTCAGGAAGACAGCACTCTGAAGGAGATAGTAGCTGGTGGTGGGGGAGCATAAAAAGGAATGGCTCTCAGTCTTATCCACTGGGACCTATACCAAATGTGAAAATAACACAGAGAGCAAAACCTTGGTTTTCCTTCAATTACACAGCTGTGAGATATACACAAATACATCCACAAACACACACACATTTTTGGAATAATACCAAAGTATCAAAATGTCATGAGAATTGATCCTAATTACCATGTGCCTTGAGATTCTAAATATTAGTTATGCAATGCAGTGATCAATAAAGCTAGGATGTATATACTAGCTTGATCAAATTCTAACAATCTCTGAATGGCAAACATTAATTCTACTAATTTAGTTCATGCAATATAATTATTATTACTTTTCCATGTCAGGCATAATTATTACTCAAATCAATAGAAACTCAGAATTCTTAGGTTTTGTTCAAAAATGGAAGCCTCCTTTACCTGCATGGCTACCTCTGGGAATGGAATTTATAATTCAGATATGAGGACTCCCCACTCAATTGATTGGACAGCTGGGTGCTAAATTATCTTGGGTATAAATCCATCCACTTGGATGGATGAAGCAACTCCTATTTCTAGATCTGAATCCTTCCTTCTCTTTGCTGAGTATTTTCTACCCATATCTGGCTAATTGTTCCAGTTTCAGCTCTATTCATCTGGGGACAGTTAATATTTTGTGCCTGAATTACCTGAAGGTCTGATGGTCACTGGACTGTGCATTTGTGTAGCAACTATGAAGATAAAGAAGGACATTTAAAAATAATCAAAATAGATCTATCCTGTCAAGTTTTGGATCAAACCACGTTCCTTGGGGCAAAACTTAAATATAAACAAACTGTAGATAAAACCTTTAGCTTCTAAATTACATATTATTGTTTCCATGATGACTATATCATAAGAACAGCTTTTATTCCCAACTTTAATACTAAAAAATGCACCATAAGATGAATATTCAATGTCCTAAAATAATAGTTTATTCCAGGCCATTTTTTATCTTTAAATAGCACACACATTTTACATTTCATGATTATTTACCTCATTTAATTTTATGAGATATTTTAGCTGGTCAGATTAATGTTGATATTTGACCTTTGGAATTCAGAGCATCACTCATAAACTTTACGTGCATAAAGAGCAGTTTTGTCACTTCTGGCTTTAAAGTTGTGTGGGGAAGACAGGAATACGTCTGATTAGGTGGTAGAAACTTGTTTATGATAGATTCTCTTGATTTCTATGACACATAATTTTTCACAATTTTGGTAAAAGCTTCAAGCCCTGTTCCAAAAGGAGATGAGAATCTGACTAAGGAGTTATGGAATGTCTACACAGAAGAGAGGATTAGCAATGTTGCCGAGGCTAGCAGAATGAACAGCACAGGTATTTAGGACGGTGACTTGATTCCTTGCAGATATAACATGGCTAGTGATGTCAGAAAAGGTTTCAAAGAAATAATAATGATTGCTATGGTTTTAGGTAGAAAAGTAAGGTTATTAATGCATGTGGAGAACATGCATTTTCATGATCAGAAGTTTGGGATAGGAATAGTGATTTTGCAAACAAAAGCCTGGTTTTCTTGGGTGAGAAGAAATTGGTAGTGACAGCAAGAAAGACGTTTGGAAAGCCAGGTTGAAACTAGATTATGCAAACTGCTGAAAACCATAGAAATTTCTCACTTAGAAGACAGCAAATTATCAACCTTAATAATCAAGATGTCAACATCATGAAAATATTATGGTACTAGGGCAACTCTTTCTGACCTTTGGATAAATTAAATATATTTCCAAGAGTGATTCTTCTGGGAAGGCAGCAGCTATAAGCAGGAAGTCTTCACATTGTTTAGAGCTTTTGAAATAATCTGCCAATGAGAAGAAAAGAGGCTGGCTGGAGGGTCACACTAGAATGAAGAGAACAGGACGGAGCAAGGAGGTGACCGTCTGCATACCAGGAAATGTGCCCTCACCAGACCACAGCCATGCTGGCACCTTGCCCTCTGATGCCAGCTCTCGTAATTGTGAGATACAAATATCTACTGTTTAAAATGCCCAGACCGCTGTATTTAATTACGGCACCCCAAGTTGACTATGACCTTTGTTTATGCCCAGCTGAGTAAAGGTACAAAAATAAATAAATTAATTAATTAAGGCGTGGTTTGGCAAAGGAGCACCAATACCAGGCTAAAGTCTCACTGAGGCTTGGGATAAAATAGTGAAGCAAATTTCTTCCCAGGCACAGAGCTGTACACGGGACATTTGGGTTTTCACTCTTGTTTGTGTGGACCAAGAAGCAGCCAAGGATGAGTAAAGGCTCGGACTCCTTCGCCCACAGCTGGCTTTGCTGGCTGGGCAGGAGTCTGGGATGCCAGGTGGAGGAGTAGAAATAAGGGTGTCCGAGGCACATGGGTGGATCCTGGGAATGAGTACAGCTGTGCACATCAGCCATCCAGGGCTCACACCCAGAGGGGTCCACAAGCAAGACTGAGCAGGCAGTTGCCTGTGTACATCCACCAGAGCCCTCTCAGCCTGTGCTGCACGGGGGGCAGGTCTGTGAATGCAGTGGCCAGTGGATGGCTGTAGAGTCTGTTTGTGGTCCAGTAGACCGAAGTCTTTCTCTCCAGACCTGTCGGCCCCACCTGCAACAAACACCAGCCTGAGTCCTGGTATGGGGAAAAACCCTTAGGGAGACAAGGGTTGCTGCTTAGAGCAGGTTAATTAAAAGGCATTTCTTCTACTTCTCAGGGAACAAAATTAATCCTTACCAGGACTGACACTCACACCAGAGGTGAGTTGGGTTTTCCTTGCACTGTATCTCTGCCTGCAACTTTCCTAAGAGCTTACAGAGGCCTTGTTAACCAATGCGGAGCCCCAGGTAGCCTCTGACTACAGGAGTCATTTTACATTTTACATTTCAGGAGGAGTTACTATGAATTTAGGACCCAGAATATACATGTCCTATTACATAGAATATCAACAGTTAGAAGTGACCCAGGTGTCTCAAATACTTAAAATGTGTGGATCTGAGGACCAGCCAGGACTGGAAGCAGAAATGACATCTGCCGCCCTCATGTCTACAACTTGCAAGATGTGCGCTTTTATTTTCTGAAAATGTGGATTCTGTCAGATCAGAGATTCAGGATCCCTGCACTGGGCCAAGCAGGTGCACAGGTACCACCATCATAGCTTAGTTTAGGAACTGAAAATTGCTGCTCCCAAAAGGGGACAGTGAGAAATTCATCTGGTACTGAGAGATTCAGAGAGCCTTTGTGGAGTATTCATTCTCAGCAATAGATATGAACAGTTGGGTTGCATAAGCATGTGCTGACCAGAGCAAGACTCAGATCCCTCCACACTGTCTGCAGCCTGGACAGCTCAACCTCTGGTTGAGCTGATAAAAGTGGACAAGGGCAGTGGAGGAGAAATATGATGAGTGTCACCGCCTCGGCGCCAGTGAGAGTCACGGGCTATAGCAGTGACCCTCGTGCACCCAGACCTCCATGAGCGCCTCGGCTGAGCACCAGCTCAGAGCCTCAGCGATGGTTTGGGGTTCATGTAGAAGCAAAGCAGGCCTGACAGAGCAAAGAGCAGCCAGTGCCCAGCCCTCCTGCCCACCTGCTGCCTGCCCTCCTGCCCCCCTGCCCCCTGCCCTCCTGCCCCCCTGCCCTCCTGCCCCCCTGCCCTCCTGCCATCCTGCCCTCCTGCCCCCTCTGCCGCCTGCCCTCCTGCCCTCCTGCCCTTCTGCCCCCCTGCCCTCCTGCCCTCCTGCCCTCCTGCCCTCCCAGCTTCACCCCTCCTACTTTACCCTGGCTTTGAAGAACAGTTCCTGAGTGTTGACTCATTTGTGCTAAGAGTATCCAGCCTCAAGTGTGCTCAGGAACATCTGGGGTGTTTCACCGGGACTTCTCTGGCACAGCCAAGTGGGAAGATGGGGTCCGTACAGCAGATGCACATACAGGGCTGGGAGGTCGTGGGTCTTTCTAGGAACAGAAACACTGGATAGAGCCTGTTCTTCACCTACACTCTCATTTTATTACATTGCTCCAGCATGAGTCATCAGAAATTAAGCACACATTAAGCATAGTTCTAAACTGATACAAAACATTGGTTTGTCTATCAGCGGTTCTCAACCTGTGGGTCACGACCCCTTTGTAACAATGAAAATACATGGCAGCATTAGGAAGGTTGAGAACCACTGGCATCCAGCTCGTGCTGATTAGAGACTTTACCCAGGTACAAAATTGACCAGTAGTGCCAAGGACACCAAAAAAATCAAGACGGGCAGCCAAAGCAGAGAGGTCTGGGTCATGAAGCATGGCCCCCAGGCCCAGGCCAGGTCTGAATGAGGTTTGCAGGCCACTTCCCAAGACAAGGAGAGTTTAGGTGACAAGCCAGGCGTATTTCATAATGCATGTGACGTGTTTCAGGGAAAACGCAAGCACTCTCCTACAAGGCAGTCTAAGCCTTTACTGGTTAGATGAACACTCCAGCTGGGGTCGCCACACATCCCAAGGACTGAGACTGGTGGGGGAGGGGCACGTTCTCATGTTTCATCTCCCACTCTCTCCAGCTCAGATGTTTTCTGAACTTAATGGTCCAGCAAAATCATTGGCAGCGTTCAATACTTATTTCTCTTTCTCACTCTCTTTAGTTGAAAATAAAACAATGCCTGAGACGATAAATCACATCTGTAGTGGAATTCAGGATTTCTCTGAGTAAAGTGAGAGCCAATCAAGAGCTGCAGATAGTCTGAAAAGCTCATCCTCAGCTGGGATGTGCTGATCTGCTCCCCTCTGGGGATCTTGTCAGGCCTGTGTGCTCGGTCTCATGTTACAGCAGGTGAGGCTGCTTGGGGCTGAGCTTCACGGCACTGAGGGGTCATGAGGAGCGATCAACTTGCTGAGAACACATCATACAAAATATCATGGATCAATGCCTATCACACAAAATGCAGAGTGCAAAATATAAATAAATCTACTGTTTTTTCCCAATTATAGTAAAATAAATAAGAAATTTGTTAATTTTCTCTGTAATTTATCCACTAGGATTTTATGAAAATTGAAGAGCCAAAATATGATTGTCTTTTATTCCATTTCTTAGAAAATAATCCAAAAATCTGAAAGTTTATTTGTTATATGGTATAATTAACACACAGAGATTCTGACATTGACCATTACATATCTAAACAGATTTTTACTGCTAAAAACTTGCAACAGTTTTCATCAATTATAAGTCACTAATACATCTGCATTTAAAATACTTAAAAATATTCATTGGCATAATGAATCAGTTGATGAACTGCAATATATTTAACATATTCTAGTATTTATGATTTTTTATCAGGATAAGAATTATAAATTAACTTTCAATCCAAAGGATTAATATGATATCTACAGGAGAAAAACCTATTAAAGCAATATTAATTTTTATACCAATAGTTAAACTGGTAAACTATACAAATGTCAGGTAGAAAATTTCAACAACACAGCTATCTCACTGTAAAAATAGTTTATTTATAAGACTCTTGTTAAAGAGCACTCATGCAGATATTAACTAAACCAATACTCCATGTGTAGCATTGCTATTCATATCTAATATGAAATTATATTAAATTTGTATCTAATATGAAAATAATTTCCTCTTTATATCAATGTGGTTGCTAGACTGAATCTATTTGCTTATAAAATGAGTTTTAAATCTTTTATTAATTTAATAATTGTGTTTTTATTATGGAAGTTTCAAATTTCAGAAAGGGAGAATGGAGGAAATCTTTTTTTAAACCTTAGACTAGGCAAAGTTACATAAATAAATGTAAGTGATAAGTTGGACTTCATCAAAATTATTTCTTCTGCAGACACCTCAAAGAAGAGAATAGGCACATTCATCAGTAAGAGAACAGTTTAAAAACCCTGATTTATGAAGGAGATCATTTGACTAGAGTAAATAATAAACTCTTACAATACATTAACAAGAAGGCAACACAATTAAAAATTTATAAAAATCTTTGAATACACATTTTACACAAGAGATTTTAAAAATACCAACCAGAACGTAAAAAGACATTCAGTATCATTAGCTACTGAGGAAATGTAAATTCAAGGCAAAATGATTTGGTGGAGGTGGGGTCCTGTGTCTGCTCAGGCTTGCAAAGAGCTGCAGACATCAAGGGACCTCCCAAACCCAGTCCCCCCAGAGGTTGGGATTTGTAGCTGTGAGTCCAAGTACCCTTCTGTATGCCACTATTACTCCTATCTCTTTCTATTCCTCCCTTCTTTTTATCAATCTTTCCTTTTACTCACCCCCTTTTATTTCTCTTTTCTCTCTCTCTCTTCCTATTTTTTTAAATGTATCATCCCTTCTTGATCTTCACTCTTTTCCTTCTTTTAGTCCTTTAACAAAAGGACACTTCAACATCTTAGGTCAGAGGTGCAGTAACTTAAAGAGCAAGAGGAAGTAAAAGGAAAAAGTAGTCAAGGAAACAGACAAAAAGACAACATTCACAAGGAAGAAATAGCAGAAAAACCCAGGCAACATGAAAAAACAGACAAGAGCAACCCCCCGCCCCCCCCCCACACACACATACACACAAGGGACCATGAGGCAGCTACTGCAGAAGATTCCACCTATAAGAAATGTTAGAAATGACAGGGGGAATTTAAAATATGGATGGTGAAAACAATGAAGTAAATTGCTGAGAAAGTGGAAAATAACCAAAAGGAAATACAAAAACAGAATCAAATAAGAGATGAATGATATGAAGAATATGGAAAGGATATAGCAGAGCTGAAGGAATTGAAGCAGTCAATCAGAGAACTTAAAGATGCAGTAGAAAGTATTAATAACAGACTAGACCACACAGAAGAAAGAATCTCAGAGGTAGAGGGTAAAGCTCTTGCGTTAACTCAGGCAGTCAAAGAGACAGAAAAACAGAGAGCAAGAAAGCAGAACATTCACTGACAGAATTATGGAACTTCATGAAGCATTCAAATGTACAAGTTATAGATATCCTAGAATGGGAAGAAGAATGCCCTGGAGGTATGGAAGCCCTACTAGAGGATTTAATAAATGAAAATTTCCCAAGTATTACTAAAGATTCTGCAATCTCCTTTCAAAGGATATCAAACCCCAGGTCATCTCAACTAAAATCGAGCTTCTCCAAGATACATTGTGATGAACCTGTCCAAAGTCAAGATGAAAGAAAAGACTCTGCAAGCTGCCAGGAGTAAGCACTAATTGACCTCCAGGAAAATCCATCAAGGTGACTGCAGACTTCTCAAATGAAACTTTTCAAGCCAGAAGACAATGGTCATCTACTTTATCTATTTAGACAAAACAATTTTCAGCCTAGAATTCTACATACTGCTAAGCTAAGCTTTAAAATTAATGGACAAATCAAATCTTTTACTGACATGTAAACACTGAGGAATTTTGCCATAACAAGAACAGCTCTACGGAAAACACTTAGACCTATTCTACACACTGACCATCACAATGGATTGCCAGCAAATTAAGCAATCAGAAACTAAAGGACAAAACCTAGTTTCTACAATTGTGCAAAAGATAAAGCAATGGAATTTCACAAAATAAGTAGAACTCAACCACACTTATCAATTATCTCAAAAAGTGTTAATAACTTGAATTCCTCCCTGAAAAGACATAGGCTGATTGGATTAAAAAAACCAAACAAACCATAAACCATCTATTTACTGTCTGTAGGAGATACACCCAGCCTTGAAGGACAAATTAAAACTCAGGGTAAAGGGATGGAAGACAGTTTTTCAAACAAATTAAATTCAGAAGAAAAGAGGGGTTGCAATCTTATTCTCAGATACAAGTGGATTTAAAGCAACTAAAGTCAAAAAAGACAAACATGGACACTTCATTTTGGTCAGGGGAAAAATACAACAAGAAGACATTTCAGTTCTAAATATTTGTGCACCCAACTTAAATGCTCCCAGATTCTTGAAACAGACCTTTAATTAGTCTGAACAATATGATATCCCATAACATCATAATAACAGGGGACTTTCACACTCCTCTTACTAAGCTAGACAGATCCTTTAAACAGCAATAAAACAAAGATACAAGAGACTTAAATGTGACCCTAGAACAACTGTGCTTAATAGACATATACAGCACAAAGCATCCCAAAGCTAAAGAATATATGTTCTTCTCCTTGGGCCATAGAACATTCCCCAAAATAGATCATATCTTAGGACACAAATCAAAACTCAACCAAGTCAAAAGAATTGAAATTTTACCTTGTATCTTCTCACAACATTAGGCAATAAACATGGAACTCAACTCCAACAGAATTGTCATCCCCACACAAAGGCCTAGAAATTTAACAACCTTATGCTGAATAAAGGTTGGGTTCAGGAAGAGATAAAAGAGGAAATCATTAACTTCCTTGAGCAAAACAACTTCCTTGAGCAAAACAACAAATCATTAACTTCCTTTGGAAGACACAAGCTACCAAAACCTGTGGGATACAGCAAAAGCAGTCCTGAGAGGAAAATTCATCATGTTAGATGCCTACATCCAAACAAACAGAAAGAGACAGCATGAGAAACTCACAAAGCATCTTATGGAATTGGAAAAAGAAGAACAATCGAAGCCTAAACCCAGCAAAAGATAAGAAATATCCAAAATTAAATCAGAGATTAATGAAATTGAAAACAAAAGAATCATTCATAAAATTAATGAAACAAGGAGTTGGTTTTTTGAAAAAATAAATAAAATAGATATACCTTTGCCCAAACTAACTAGAAATAGAAAAGTAAATTTCTGGTTCAGCGCCTGTGGGTCAAGTGGCTAAGGCGCCCACCACATACACCTAAGGTGGCAGGTTCGAATCCAGCCTGGGCCCACCAAACAACAATGATGATTGCAACCAAAAAAATAGCCAGGCGTTGTGGGGGGCACCTGTGGTCCCAGCTACTTGGGAGGCGGAGGCAGGAGACTTGCTTGAGCCCAGGAGTTGGAGGTTGCTGTGAGCTGTCATGCTATGACACTCCACCCAGGGGGACAGCTTGAGGCTGTGTCTCAAAAAAAAGAAAAGAAAAGTAAAATCTCTAGTAACCTCAATCAGAAATGATAAAGGAATACTGTTTTTATATGAGAATGTTATCATGTTACCTTCTTTTTTTTTTCTTTTTTTTATTAAATCATATCCGTGTACATTAATACTATCATGGGGTACAGAGTGATATTTCTGTATACAATTTGAAATACTTTTGTCCAACTGGTTAAGAGCCTTCATGTCATTTTCTTAGTTATTGGGTTAAGACGTTTATATTCTACACTTAGAGAGATTCACTTGTACCCTTATAGAATGAACCATAGGCATGATCCCACCAATCACCCTCCCTCCTCCCACCCTCCACCCTCTCCTCCCCTCCCTCTCCCCTTTCCCCATATTCTTGGGCGAAAATTGGGTTATAGTTTTCCTATGAAAACTATAAATTACTTTCATAGAAGGTAACATGATAACATTCTCATATGAAAACAGTATTTCTCTGGTCACTTTATAGAGTCAGGTTAAGCACAACACTGGCAATACTTAGGGAGTTTAAAATGAGTATGTGGTTAGCCTTTGGCATACAACTGAACACTGGTGAATTTAGCCTGAGAAAGTCATCAGAAAAGGGTACAAATTCTGGAAGGATATTCACTGAATATTTACAGTGGAAGTGAAGTTAGAAAAGCTTCACTTTCTTACTTACAAATTCTTTCTTGAATGATTTGTTTTATAATAGTCATGTATTACTTTGAATTTTATAAAAGATCAATAAAGCCATTTCATGTTAGAAAAAAAATGATAAAGGGGAAATAACAACAGATGCCACAGAGAATGCAAGAGATTATCTCTGAATACTACCAAAAACTCTATGCCCAGAAATTTGACAATGTGAAAGAAATGGATCAACATTTGGAATTGCACCCTCTCCCTAGACATAGACCAGATGAAATAGATCTCTGGAATAGACCAATTTCAAGCTTTGAGATCAAAGAAACTACAAATAAATATCTCCCAACAACAAAAAAAGGCCCTGATCCAAATGGCTTCACACCAGAATTCTATCAAACCTTCAAAGAAGAGCTTATTACCATACTGCAGAAATTATTCCAAAAAATTGAAGAGGAAGGAATCTTTCCCAACACATTCTATGAAAGCAAACGTCAGCCTGATACCCAAACCAGGAAAAGACCCAAGTTAAAAAGAACTTCAGACCAATTTCACTACTGAATATAGATGCAAAAATTTTCAACAAAATCTTAGCCAATAGACTAGAGCTTCTCCTCAAAAAAGTAAAAACATCATGATCAAGTAGGTTTCATCCTAGGGATGTAAAGTTGGTTTAATACATGCAAGTCCATAAATGCAATTCACCATATCAACAGAAGCTTCTGTACAGCTAAGGAGACAACAGAGCAAATAGACAACCTACATAATGGGAAAGGGTATTCACGTATTTTGAATTCAGCAAAAGCATAATAACTAGGATCTACAGAGAAGTCAAGTTAATCAACATAAAAAGAGCCAACAATGCCTTATATTACTGGGCAAGAGAGATGAATAGGACCTTCTCTAAGGAAGACAGATGAATGGCTAATAAACATAAGAAAAAATGTTTATTGTCTCTAATTATTAGAGAACTGCAAATCAAAACCACCCTGAGATATCATCTAACCCCAGTGAGAATGGCCCACATCACAATATCTCAAAACTGCAGATGTTGGCATGGAGGTAGAGAGAAGGGAACACTTTTACCCTGCTGGTGGGACTACAAACTAAAATAACCTTCTGGAAGGAAATATGAAGAACACTCAAAGAACTCAAGCTAGACCTTTCATTTGATCCTGAAATCCCATTACAGGGCCTCTACCCAGAAGAAAATAAATCCTTTTACCATAAGGACACTTCCACTAGCCAAGGGGTCCTCAAACTTTTTAGGCAGGGGGCCAGTTCACTGTCCCTCAGACCATTGGAGGGCTTGACTGTGGGCCCCAGGACAAGTCTGCTGCTAAGCAGGACAGGCAGCGGTGGCAAAAATACCTGGTGGGCCACATGTGGCCATCAGGCTGTAGTTTGAGGACACCTGCACTAGACTTTATCGCAGCTGAATTTACAATTGCCAGAATGTGCAAACAGCCTAAATGCCCACGAACCCAGGAATGGATTAACAAATTGTGGTATACCAAACTGTGGTATATGTATACCATGGAATACTATTCAGCCATTAAAAAGGATGGAGACTTTACATCCTTTGTTTTTACCTGGATGGAAGTGGAACACATTATTCTTAGTAAAGCATTGCAAGAACAGAGAAGCAAGAATCCTATGTGTTCAATTTTGATATGAGGACAATTAATGACCTAGTACATTGTGGGGAATGGGGGAAGGGGAGAACAGAAAGAGGGAAGGAAGGAAGGAAGTGGGGTCACAGTGTGTGACACACCTTTTGGGGGTGGGACACAATTATAAAAGGAACTTTACCTAAAAAATGCAATCGATGTAACGTGGTTCTTTGTACCTTCAGTGAATCCCCAACAATAAAAAAAGGCAACACTTGATGCTAAGAGAGATCCAATTGAAATATGAAAAAAATGCCTTATACACACCTTTGGCAACATGCCTAAAAAGAAAGCTTCCTAGCTTTTCAGCCACTTACTGCTGGGAGTCTTCATTCTCCCACTAACCCAAATAAGGACATGCTGAAGGTCACAAATCACTGATCCCCACCTTGAGGATCAAACGAAACTGCAAACTTCCAAGCTACAGCCAAATACTTCAATGCTTTCCAACAAAAAGCAGACACAACCAAGTCATTAAAGACAAGTTAACTTTAAAATTCACAAAGGGTTTTCATTTTTTGAAATTATTAAGTACATGGTAGTTAGATTTGTATAAATAATATAAATTTTTTAAGTGTGAAAAAAGTCCGTATGAACATGAATTTAGGAAGCACAAGTGATAGCTTTAAGTCTCAGAGATGTACAGAGTTGGCGCCTCTTTATCAAAAGGAATTTAGCAAATTGGTAAGCCTTGAACTCTAAAGTTGAGAGATTGAAGTGGTTTGACCTTGAATAAGGATTCGACGTTGCATGTTTTATACCTTGCACGTAGTTGCTAATCATACAGAATCAGGCTGTATCTACATTCCTTCATCATCTATTTACTTTCAAAGCTTGCTTCCTCAGCCGCCGTGGATGCTTCCAGATACACACTTACTTGGGCTAATACCAAACAGAACATACTTAGAAGGAGGAAAGACAACAGTAGCAGTAAGATGTCTGAAAACAATTAAGTTTATTTTAATAATAAAACTATTGGAAGGGCTGTTTCATTTTTATTTTTTTTATTTCACTTTTAGATAAAATTCTATAAAACTTTGGTCATAAGTAGGGTGACCAGACGTCCCGATTTTGGCAGGACAGTCCCACTTTTCAACAATTTGTCCTGTGTCTCGTGGCCTTTTAAAAAAAATCCCGATTTTTGGAAAGAATGCATGAACAGGCTGGAGAACAAGAAGGGAATATACGGCTTTCGGCTGCCATATGGCTATTTCGCCAGAATACGAGTTTTATATTATTTTTGTTAATTTTATGTTAAACTGTAATAAATAATTGCTGAGAAGTTATTATCGAGAACTGCTTATCAAAGTTTGCCTTGTCAGGCCCTGCCCTGCCCCTTCCCCTGCCACGAGCCCTGCTCTGCCCCCGGGCCGTGTTTTCTCGCCTTACAGATGTTAAAATCTGGTCACCCTAGTCATAAGTGTCTTTATTTTCCTTCCACTGAGACTCAAGAGGGCAAACAGTTCCTTGTGTTGTGCCAACTCCTTGAGGTTCTCTGGATTGAGAGTCTGAGGTTGCCTTCCAAGATGTGTAAAGAGTTCCTCCAAGGTATATTAATTCTATCATGGATTGAGAGAATGTAAAAGGCAGGGTCATTCTGATTTAGAAGATTAGGATTCAGGAAAGTTGATCTGGAAACACTGACTAGGAGCTCTTTAACGGCAAGTAATTAAAAGAACACCAGAACACTATAAAATCCTGAAGTTGTATAGGAAGATCCCGAAATATATGTAAATAATGTAGTTAATACTCATCACTTATGCAATCACACACTTCTGGGACAAGGTTCCAGAAGGGTGACTTTTGGAAACAAGCTCTGGTTACTGAGAGTGTAAGAATGAATGTCCTGAGCCCGGGTGGCCTTGGTCACGTGGGAGTGGAGCCAGGTCCTTACCTAGTGCCTGTACACAAATATTTTATTAAGTACACTGCCCATGGGGCAGTTAATTAATTAACTAGCTGCTAATTAAACCCACCTTTCATCTTCCTCAGGGCCCACCTCCTATTGCACAGGCATGGCCAGTAGACTGAATTAGCAGGCTTGCAAAGCATCGCAAGGCCATGTGTTGAAAAGTAACTGAACTTGGCTTGGCGCCTGTGGCTCAATCGGCTAAGGCGCTAGCCACGTACACCTAAGGTGGCAGGTTCGAATCCCCAGCCTGGGCCCGCCAAACAACAATGATGGCTGCAACCAAAAAAAAAAAAAAAATGGCCGGGCGTTGTGGCGGGCGCCTGTGGTACCAGCTACTTGGGAGGTGGAGGCAGGAGACTCGCTTGAGCCCAGGAGTTGGAGGTTGCTATGAGCTGTGATGCCATGACACTCTACCCAGGGGGATAGCTTGAGGCTCAGTCTCAAAAAAAAAAAAAGAAAAGTAACTGAACTTGGATCTTCCAGAGTCCTGGTGTCACCTCAGGTTACACCTCACACATTAAGATATAAGTAAACTTCTCTTCTGTTAATTGTCAGCTGTTGGTTTTATCTGAACAATAGTCACCTTTCCTTAACAAACACCACTGCGCAGTGTTCAACACTTGATTTCCTGTGGCTGTAAATGAGGCACCTGTCCAAGCAGCTAAACCAGCAGGTTCAAACTGGAAATCTCTGCCTTACTCACATCCAGCCAGTTTGCTCTTCTGTCACCCAAATGAATTAGAAGAAAAAAGAGAAAAAAACTACTATAAACCTTTACTTACCTAATGCTTCACGGCTCAGGAATTGATTTTGATTATCAGAAGTAAACTGCAGGCCAAAAAACTTGTATAACAAACAAACACTAATGAGGTGAATAGATAGAAACTGGGATTCCTTCATGTAATCCTGGCAGTATGTGCTTTGATTAATATTTTTTTTTTATTGTTTGTAACTGGTTTTAATAAAGTCTTTTCAAAATGACGGTCAAGAAGTCTTTAGAAAACTGGAAGAGGGGGATGCTCCTTGATAGCATGAAGGGAATTCCATTAGTTGTAGAAATTCTTATTAAATTTCTGCTTTGGTTCTTCAGAAGAAATGCTCATATAACTTCTGCGGTCTGCTGTGTTTGAACACCATCTACCTGAGGCAGGGGCCCAAGTGTCCCTTCATTATCAAAGGCCAAAATTGGATTCAAAGGAATTTCTGGGCTCTCACTATTGGTGACTTCTAATCTGGATGGTTTAGAGCCAATGGGCAAGTCTATAATTTCTTCAAAATTTTCATTCTGAACAGATACTCCATTTTAATTTGGCTGTTTTTCCAAGTTGGGAGTGCTCTCCGTGGTCACTTTTGACTGGGGTGAGGTAACCACACGTGGGCTGGCCACTGGTTCTCCATTTCTTGGAGAGTTTGTCATACATGGACGTGCAGGCACCTCTGTTCCTCCAGTGACAGCTCCCTTGGCTAAATCACCATTTCTTTGATCAATAGTTTTCTTATCTGTCCCTTCTGTTCTCCTGGTTCTTTTCATAATCTCCTCAAGTCGCTTCTTCCTCTCCAGGCGCTCCTGTTCTTCTCTCTGGAAATGCTTCTCCCGTTCCTGCCGGACCCTCTCGGCTTCTTCGCGAACACGAGCTGCTTCTTCTTTCTGTCTCTGGACACGCTCCATCTCCTCCCGTTCCCGCTGTTCCTGCTCTTCCACTTGTCGGTGCAGCAGCTCCTCCTTCTCCCTGGCTTGCTCAGCTTCCAGCCGTCGGGACTCTTCTTCACGACGAGTTCTCTCTTCAGCCACCCTTTGAGCCAATTCCTCTTTCTTTTGTCTTTCTAGCTCTTCCTGCTCTCTCCTCTCCCTTTCCTCCTTCTCTCTCTGTTCTCGGGCCAGCCGCCTTTTCTCAGCCAGCAGCCTTGTGGCCTCTTCTGGGTCGGTGGTACCTGCAGAAGTCTTGGGAGAAGCACTGGCAGTCACAGTGGGTGAGGGCGCTGAGATTGAGGCTGGGGTGGGGGCCGAATCCTGAGCCGGGGCCACAGCTGGACCAGCAGGGTTGGCTTCTGTTTCCACAGGGGTCCTCTCTTCAACCGTGGCTTCTGGTACCTTCACTAAAGGTGCTCTGTCCTTCAGTGAGGGCTCACTGGCAACTTTCTGAGGTTCTTTCTCGGGGTCTTTTTTCTCAGGCTCCACTCTGACTTCTTTCTTGACGGGGCGGACGGTCCCGGGGGATGGGGGCCAGACCTGAGCAGGGGCAGCTTTGAGTGAGCCAGAGGGCAAGGCGGAGGCCGGTCTGGGTGTGCCAGGCAAATGAGGAAAGGACCTCCAGGGGAGCCAAAGGCCAGAGGGAACTGGTGACCTTGCTTTGGGATTAGATGGAGATGGAGCCCTTCAGACGCCAGATGTAAGGTGGAAGGGTGCATTTTCTCTTTCTCTCTCCTTTTTATAGCCCACTGTGCCATGAATGGTCCTCCTGCGCGAAGAGCCCTCGGGTGGTGTTACAAAGAGTTTTGGTCAATCTGTCGGATTTCTAGAGTGTGCAGCTTTGAAGGGCATGATGATGGGGCTGCAAGATGCTGCATCTCCAGACAAGGCGGCTGTGCTTTTACTTCTGGCCAGGAACGAATGTGTGGGCGTCAGGAGTCTGTTAACAACGCTGCTCTCCCACGGGCTGAGCTGCAGGACGCGAGCTCTATCTGGAGAATTTAGTAAAGTTGCAGATGAGGAGGAGAGCCGCTTGCTAATGACGGGATCAACATGTTTCGAAAGATTCATGGTGGAAACTGACCACCTGTCTGGATCTGCACTGTGGATGCTGGGGCTCGCGTGGAGAGAGCCTCCCCACGACCACCGGTTGTGCTTCTGTCTTGGCTTCTGGCTCCTCTCCATCGTGCGCCGCACAACAGCTTCATGGCATTCCTTCTCCTCCACGGCCGCCCTCCTCCGCTCCTCCTTGAGCCGCTGTTCCTCCAGCCTCTTCTTCCGCTCTTCCAGGTGCTTCTCATAGTGCTGCCTGGCACGCTCTTCTCTTTCTAACCAGACAACTTCCCTGGCAGCTAGCTGTTTTTCCCGTTCCTCACTTCGCTCCCGGGCTAGACGCTGCGGGTCATCAACCCGTAGCACAGGTGGAGGGTCTGGTTTATTTCCTGAGTGGCTGCTATTTTGTCCTGAAGTTGCAGAGGCAAGGCAGTTGGAGGCAGTTTTCTTATCTTGCACTTTATAGCTGTCAGGCGCTGTTTCGCTCTGCGCAGCGCCGTCGACTCCCCTGTAGCTGTCGCTGCCAGCTCCCAGCTCCGCCATGGTGCTCGGATGAAGCGTCTGGAGAGCCGCTCCGCCCTCTTCCTCCTTAATATTTTAACAGTCAGAACTAAGATAACAGGTTTTGCTGGACAATCAGTTGTGACTCATTTGCCTCGTATAAATAAATGAAATGTTACCTATGATGTTCTTTATCAAATGATAATTTCTAATGTTGTAACTATAGTCAACAATTCACTACTTTCTTTTCCAATAGAAAGATTGGTTAAAACATCTAATTGTGTGTTCAGGAAAACATAGATATTTATGTTCTACAAATTTCATTTTAAAGCTACTAATAATAGTGCCAAAATCAAGATATAAGAAAGTTTCACCTGGATGTTATCTGAAAAATAATTAGTGAAATATCGAAGATGAAACAAAGATTGTGGGTACGTGAAAGTCTTTTCCTACATAGCTTACAAAATGAGTCTTGATGAAAACAACTGGAAAACTTCATTTACAAAATGAAATGTAGAATAACAAGGAGAATGATAAAAATAATGTTCATCCCTGTGTATCAATTTTTTCAAGCTCATATTTATGTTAATATTGATTGCTATCCATTATTAGTCATATTATCCATCACTAGCTGTTCATTGTTGATTGCTATCCATCATTAGCCATACAGACTATCATACAACTCAATTTTACCCTTCTATGTTGAAGCCTTCGGACAGTGGTTCTCAACCTTCCTAATGCCATGATCCTTTAATACAGTTCCTGTGGATCTCTACCCACAGGATAAGAACCACTGCCTTAGGACATGATTCTCCTTTTAATGTACTTGCCTACATGTATTTTATTTTATGCTAAATGTTTCTATTATTCATGCAATGCAAGTAGACAGAATAGCTTTAATTGCAAAAGTGTGCAATTGTATCCACCATTACTAAAAGTTTGAGACCCCTAATGATGGCTGTGTTTCATAAACCGTGTAGATAGAGCTTTCTATTTGTACACAAAGCTATAAGAGAATTGTTCTTACAAGATTTATTATTTCTAAAATGTCAACATGAGGGAGATCTTAGAAACATATATTTGCAAAAAGAAAAATCTATCAGTTTTTGTGACCACTGGGGAATAAGAAATCACAGGCAAATACTACAGGCTGCTGATCTCAATTTGATAAGGAAGTTGTTTTAGACCATTCCATGTCATCAATGGAAGTGAGAAATCCACAGTATGCTTGGGAAAAACTGCCAGTGGAATTCCTATTACTGTCTCTCTGCATTTTTCATACAAATCAGCAAGTAGTGGGTGGGTGAAAGTTAGTCTTTGGCATTCATTTAGAGAAACACTGGCTGCAAACTCTTTCTACTATTGGTTATTGTTATAGCATGTCTAAAACTTTCTCTAAATTTCTTGAGTACAAAAATATAAAGATAGCCAGCCTTCAATGAAATAAGTTGGAACCATAAACATCAGTTTCAGATGATGAAGAATATTAACATTTTCTAATCAACTATGGCAAATTCTCTGCATACCCTGTGAAGAGAAGTATATACAAGAATGTGCTCCAGAATCACCACCGGAGAAACTGACCACTACCTAGTATTAATGTGGCCATTTAACTTTCTGTACATTTTGTTGCTTCTGAGAACCACATAGTTATTCAACATGTTCAATAAATAAATAAATAAATAAAAATATGTTCGATGTAAGTCTGTAGTAAATGAGCTATTCAGATGTTCTCATGGACTGAGGGTGCATGCTAATGAAATTTAATACACACACATTGATTAATTTTGATGACCAAGTACATTTTCCTTGGCAAGACTTGGCCATTGATTTTTCCCTTGATTGGTGCAACTACATAGAAGAAAGTTATAAATGGGATTTTTTTTGTCTTTTCCTTGCAGTACAGTTTTTAAATTTTATCCTACTTGCAAGCTGACCCTACAGTACATTTTTTCCCTGAATACCTAAAGACATTCAGAAACAAAGATTCTGAAAATCTAGTTTTACTTTGTTTTAATGGGGTAGACTCTTTGACATATATCAGGAAGAATTATTTACCTGGGTTTCATTTATACAATTAAAATATGAATGAATACAATTAAAACTTTCATTCATTTTTTTCATAAAAATTTTTATGTAAATATTTTTTTCACGTAACTAAACTATGATCCTCCATCTTGTTAGAGATGTCCATTATTTATTCCAAAATCAGATAATGGTTATTACGTGTTTTGAAGCAAATGATATATAATAATTTTAAAAAGTAAAATAAGAAAGAAGCATGTAGAAGTGAGAAGTCTCCCTTTACCATCTGAAAATACTTCTCTATGATGTCATTCCTTCCTTAGAGAAATCACGACTATTTTCCAGTTATAGTGATGCAAGTTTTGAGATGCTGCTGACAAGTGCATATTATTAATTTGCTTCTATATTATTCACATTTTTCTAGAATTGCAAATATCACTTCATACTTCTTCTCTGAAAACCATAATACATCCATGAATAGAGCTTCACTGAAATATTGGCCATGTAAAAGTTTCAAAGTTTATTGACACATTTCTTTAATTTTTCTTAACCTCAGTTTTCCGGTCTTTAAAAATAATGAAATATACTTCCTGAGATTTTTGAAAAAAGCATAAGTAAATAGATTTTAAAAAAGCAAAAGTAATAGATTTAAAAGCTTCTTCTTAGCCATAAATATTTGTTCACAAGTTATTATGTGCAATTTACATGAATAAACTGGAAAACTGACATTTGTCAAGAATAAGCTGAGCAGCATTAACACGGATAGAGCTTCTTAGGTTTGTGTATCGTAAAGAAAGCAGCAAATCGCTGCATGTCGAAAACAACACAGAATATGCAACACTTTTCACGTAACTCAACTACAATCCTCCGTCTTGTTAGAGATGTCGGTTATTTATTCCAGAATCAGATAATGGTTATTATGTGTTTCGAAGCAAAAATAAAGTAAGAAGTATCAGGAACTAACACCAACTCAATTCAAAGGGGGAAAATTTCATCTCCTGTGTCACATAATTATAATAACTCTCAAGCAGGAAAAGAGTTATGCTGCTAATTTCCGAACTTTTTGAATATGTGCTTTGAAAGTATTTGATTGCTGTTTATTATGAGATTTTTCCACTGAAGGCTGGCGCGTTTTCTCACCTGTAACCCTGCCTTTGGCCTTTCTTTTGTCCTCTCATCCCCCTACTTAGATCACATCCATTGGCATTATGCACATAACATCAGACAAAAGGTCAGCACTCCTGGTTGCTTTGCTTTCTGAGTAACCGCGTGCCAATAATGTGGCTTTTTGAAATTGTACCCCTCTAAGTCATTGTAACGTTATGTGAGCACCTAACCTAGGGCTTGGAAGCAATTTTAGTTTTCTAGATTCATTACCTTGTCCCCTCAATCCAAACTATCGTAATGATCCAGGATTCATGCCTTCTGTCTCACCAAGCTTGAGAAGTTTGAAATGTCATGAAAATATCAGATGTTCAGCCCACAGACTACATATTCTTGGCAAATCCTGCTCTTATGTGAGCAGGACAGAGATGACATTTTCACATGTTACACAACTGTTATTAAGATTGGGGGGGGGATAAAATAAATGTTCTGTGATACACCCATCTAGTCCCACTGTGTAATTAAAAGTCATCACTTTAACCCCAAGTTCAAAGTGTGAAACCTATGGTCCAAATAGTAACAAATAGGCGTGCCAATTAACAGCATCAGGAAGAAGGACACTTGGGACCTTTACAATTTCAAATGTAGCTGGACAATCACTGGACCAGCTTCTGCTCCCCGCTCACTCCCACCTGTGTCTCTCCACTGTCCTGTTCTTCCTAAATTACAACAACTCCTAACAGTTTCTCCAGTTTGGGAGTCCCTCCTGCGCACAGGTGCGATTACATATCCAAGAATGCGGGAGTCACTTGCATTAATAGTTGTGGTTGATGTGGATTTTATTGGGAAGCCTCGAGCTTCTGCAGGGATGGAGGCTCTTTCCTTGGCTCCAAGCCCTTCTGGTCCAGCTGTTTCCCCCCCAGGCCAGCGTTCTTACTGCACAATAAGTTCCATTTGCCTGGCTGAGTTGGGAGAGTAATGACTTCTCTCAGCTTCCCTTTGGACAGCTAATTGAAATGCAGAGTTGCTAAAAACGGATTTGGTGAAAATCCTGGGCAACTCAAAGGTAAGAAAAGAAAAACCTGCTCAGCGCTTAATAAATGCCATCATTCTTTCTGCCTTTCTAGTTAGCCTCATGCCCTGAAGCATTGTTTGAAAAATGGGTAATTACCTAACCTGGAACTTTGTTTAATCATCCAACCTACTCACAGTAAAAGCTTCTTTTTTCTTGAAATAAAATCATAACCCATAGTGAAACAAAAAAGGCCTTTGAAGGTTTTTTTTTTAAGTGGGTAATATTATGTTGAGTGTTCCAAAATTTTAATATGCAAATGCTTATGTGGGCATACATATTTGTAAACACTGTCAACAGTTGGCATCTAAATAGTGTAATTTACTGTATAGTTCTTGTCAACATCACTGTCCTTTATAATTGAGTGGCGCCTGTGGCTCAAAGGAGTAGGGTGCTAGGCCCATTTGCCAGAGGTGGTGGGTTCAAACCCAGCCCCAGCCAAAAAAAAAAAAAAACCTGCAAAAGAAAGTCCTTATTTTACCAAGTAAATCACACACATACCCATTAGCTACAATCAGATCATTCATTCATTCTTTCTTTCATTCATTCAAATATCTATTGAGAAGCTGCAATTTTCTCCTTGCTGGGAATTTAGCAATGAATCCAAAACTAAAATCTCTGTGATGATGAAGCCAATATCCAAGTGAAATACTGTCCTACCCCCAGTGAAGAAAAGACACTGCCACACACTGTCTTTAATTGATCACATTTAGCTTTGTATTAAAAGAATCTTCTAGTATCTTTTTCTCTCCACCATTTCCCTTTAGACTTCTGACAGATTTTCAGAGAACAGGCTACAGTGCTTGCACTGATGGCAGTGAACACTTTTCTGTGTGGACCATCATGTTCAAAGTGAAAAAAGTGCTACCAAACATGCAATGTTACCTGCCCGGGAGGGCCGAGTCCTCATGCTCGTAATCCTAGCGCTCTGGGAGGCCAATACAGGTGGACTGCTCGAGCTCAGGAATTCCAGACCAGCCTGACCCAGAGCAAGACTCCATCTCCACTACAAATAGAACAACTAGAGTGAGACTCCGTCTCAAAAAAAAAAAAAAAAAAGAAAAGAAAGAAAGAAAACAAACAACAACAACAAACCAACAAAAAATCCCAAACAAAAAACTCGGAGGCTACTATTGGTGCACTTTGAAATTTATAAATTTACTTGTGCTTTTAGTACTTTGTATCTTTTACCATGTAGTTTCCACAAATGTCATCTCTTTGTTACACTTTTTACTGTTATGATATTTTGGGGACTGACGTTAATTTTTTTCTCTACATTCAAGGCGTCCTACTTACTGTGAGTTATCTGAACATAGGCTTCCCAGATTTGAAGAATTAAACAACAAGACGAAGCCGCTGAATATCTGTCCAGCGTTTGTGAAGTTGGTTGCCAGGCGGAACATGGCGGCACATGTCCATTGCGGTTCACCAGACATTTGCACAATGGTACTAAAATATTGGCTTTGTGATAAAACCATTCAATATGTGTGTTTTCCAGATGAAATGCAATGCTTGGTTAGAAGTAACTACCGTTTGGTTTTTGTTATTTTTGTCTTTTAAATTTGAAATCACATTCGGAGTTGAAAGCAAATACCTAAAATCATATTTTCTCTCCAATTTTATTTATAATTCAACTTATTAATACACAAAGGCAAAATAATCTATAAATTCCTAACACTGTGCATTTGCAATCCAGGCCTACGTATCTGCCCTGGCTGTGCCATGGGAGAGAGCTATCCACTGAGGTGCTGAACGCCAGCCCTCCCCTTCCCTGTGACGTGTGCCTGCCAGAAATTCAAAGGAAAAATGGCAACCACTCCATTTCTATCCTTGTTATTTTTAACCCTTATCTTTTTAATTTGGGTCTGGCTCTACCTATGTTTGCAACTGGTTAACAACAATTTCCTCTTTTCCACAGAATCTACAGGCTTAATAAAATGTCTGCTGGTTACTCAGGTAAACATGAGCTGCATCAGATCACTCTTCAAGCTCTGTGAATTCTTCAGGATTGAGATTGTTTAGAAGTTGCATCAGCAGTCGTGACAAGATACAAAAAGCATAATTCATTTGATATATATACACATATATGTGCACACACACACACATATAAGTTCACGTTCTGCTAAGGAACAGCACCACTATGGTCACATATCCCCTATAATTTCCTCTTCTCCTTTATCACCTGTCCTTTGGTTCATTATTTCCAGTTTCTGCTGTAAACCAGTGACCTAGAACTATACAAAGTTACTCTTGGACCTGTAACATACAAGTGTGATATATTTGACAATTGCAATAAAAATAAAAAATACAGGGAAAAAGTTGTTTTGAAGGAAGGAATGACATAGAATGGTTGCTAAACTCTAAGGAAAGAAATTAAGAAAACCACAAGTGGCAAATACAAAGGTTAATAAAATAAATGCTATAAACACATATTTGCTCTTATTTCTTGTTTCAGATTCTCTATAAGGGGAAAGTACAGAAAAAATAATTAGAGAATGTCTACTTAGTTCAAAAAAAGTCAATAAAAGAATAACAACAAAGAATTAAGAAGCAGACGTAAATTCAACCATATCCTTAACAACATAAAATGGAAATAAACAAACAAAAGGTAGACTTTGTCAGGCTGGATTTTTTATTAAAATGATCCAACTATGTGCTATCTATAAGAGACACCCCTTAGGTCCCTGGTCTCCAATTGGGAGTTCTCTGACTCACAGTGGTCACATGTCTGTAGTTTATGAAGATCCAAACTTAGTGTAGGGATGCAGTTGGTCTCAGCTAAAAATAGATGTTAGTCAATTTCCATTCAAACAAATCTTAGGCTTTAACTGTCCTCACCTCTCAAGGCTACTATATTGGATACTGAATTCCAGAGCAATTTTTGCATAATAGTGAATGCAGTTGGGGCAAAAAAATAAAATAAAAAATAAAAAAACCCCAGGTTTTCAATGACACATACCTTTCCAAGATCTACCCTTACCTGGTAATTTGAATGAGTGAGTTATTTATCATTATCTTGCTATGACTTGGATGCTCTGGGGAAACATCGTAATTCTCATATGAATACAAATTCTCTTAGGTATTTGAAAATATCAGAATCTTGGGTCAATTCATTTAGTCTCATCTAGAGAACTTAAAATGTTTAACTGATTAAAATTTTAAGAACTATTTTGTCTTTAAAAAAAATACTACCTATTCTTAATTATTTTAGCCAAAATGACTTTAATTAAAACTTCCTATGATATACAGAGAACACTTAACATTTCAACAGGACTAATTTCTTTCCAAAGTACCTATATATTAGAAGCATCTGAGAGGACAGACTGATTTTGATTCAGTGATAAAATTAATTCATCCTTAAATTAAATTTTCTTTTTATACATCCTCTATATTTCCACAAATATTGTAATTTATTAGAGAAGTACATTTATTGTTGAGTTTTCTCCCAGACTTTAATAATTTGTGTCCAAGAAAATTAGCTTTAGAAAGTATCATAAATTCTTGCATGAGTTCTAGAATTTCTTTGTAAACAATAACAAAGACAATCTCAAGAGTATTGTCAAGGTCATTGGTGGTATGATTTCTTTAAAATGATACCAAGACAGCAATTGTCTTCAGAACTATATGAATATTTTATGCCCTAACGCCCCGTAATTCATTCTAATCCTGTATGATTTTGATTTTGCCAACAAAGCAGCTGCGCATGTATTCCAAGGATTGTTTGGAGTCATTGTTATTACAGGACTGAATGGGAAGATAGTCCTTAAACACAGTGAGCGGTTACTTCTAGAAGAGACTACCAGCTTTTTGTATGTTCACATTCAATATATATACTTCTATTCAAAAATAAGCCTTTTAATCAGAATTCCTTTTCCTTCCAATAAGCAGGTACTATTAGGATTGGGGACGAGATTTTTAGATTTTTTTCTCTTCTTTTTTGAATATTTTATCCTTAATTCCTACAAAACATTAGGTACTGTAAGGTGCATACATGAATTAATTCAAATTATCAACATTGCATATTTATTACATCTAACTTTGAACTATCTTGTACCAAAAAGTTCTCTTTTGGTGCTTCTTACTTCAAATATTATTTTAGAAATGTTTTTGGGGGGCATAATCTATCTGTTGTTTTGACAATCTTTAATAAGACAAAAATGTACTAACTGTAACAAAGCTCTAATATTAGCTTTATTGGCAAGTGGTCCATTATAAATTTTTTTCTTGATCATAAAGACCTTTTGAAGATGAAACTATGCAAATTCCTGCATCCACACTATAATTGTATTGTTTAATGGAAATGCCCTTTTGAAAAATTGTTGGTATGTAACAGCATAATTAGCACTTTACTCTGAATAACTTTCTGATCAGTAAGCTCTACATGCCGTGAAGAATTTTCTTCCATTGAAACTTTAATACAATAGTACTTTCAATATAAAATTTTAAGTTTACAATTCCCATGTGAAAAATAATTACTTCATTTGAGACATAATGTTTGTTTTGATGTGTGCTCTCTACCCACCATTTGTGTATGTGCTTCCCACAACAATAAGAGTGAAGTCCCGAGTGTCAGTCCTGCTGAGGAAATCCAGAAATAGGAAGTAATAAAAAATAAAAGAAAATGAAGCCCAGAAACTTCTCTGTGCTCTCAGATGATTTTTGAAAAATTCATCACACAAGTAAATAATACCACATAAAAGTAAGAAGCCTGTTAGAAATGCAATCGAATGCAATTTTTGTCTACTCAAAATCAGCCTTAAACATGGTCTTCCCATTTCCCTGAAAAACCTGCAACGTCCTGACTACCTTTCATTCTCTCCTTGGCATCATCTTTACAGACCTCTCTTCAGGCTGTGTCACAAGTAGAAAGCAAACTCTTAAGAATACTCAGAAGTGCCAAGGTAAAGCTATTATGAACTAATGCAATGGGACGGAGGTCTGGGAAATGGTAGCCCATCCTCCTGAGGCTGATTGCTCACTCCCCGAGGTAAGGAAGCTTTTATCACAAATGAGCCTGCTCCTGAGTACTGAAGGGTCACGTTTCTAAGACTATTTTCCTCCATTGCCTCTTTTACTAGTAAGAACAGGGTTGGAATCAGAAGTGAATTTATTTTCCACCAGTGGGTGATAAGACAACTCCTTAAGTTTTGGGGCCATCTACTCCTTCCTTCTAGGATGGGGATAATTCTGCCAACCTTATGGAAATTATAACAAAATTTAGTGGAGAAGTTTACCTACTAAATGGGAAAGTACTTTACAATACAGCAGGGGTCTGTTAAGGAGAAACTAGGAAGGTTTGAGATGTTACCCTATTTGCCCAGATCGATTGACAGATGGATGAGGTGGATGGATGGGTGGACGAATGCCAGACAGGTGGATATTTTATACACACACACACACAGGGTGCCAAAATAATGTATATACATTATAAGAAATGTTATATATGCATTATGTATTATGTTGTGTATATACTTCAAACACCTCATTTTTTTTTGCAGTTTTTGGCTGGGACTGGGTTTGAAACTGCCACCTCCAGCATAGGGGGCAGTGCCCTACTCCTTTGAGCCACAGGCAATGCCCAGAATTATTGTTGTTTTTTTTTTTTTTTTAAAGACAGAATCTCAAGCTTTCACCCTTGGGTAGAGGGCTGTGGCATCACAGATCACAGCAACCTCCAACTCTTAGGCTTAGGCGATTCTCTTGCCTCAGCCTCCCAAGTAGCTGGGATTACAGGACCCCACCACAACACACGGCTATTTTTTTATTGCAGTTTGTCTGGGGCTGGGTTCAAACCTGCCACCCTTGGGACACGGGGCCGGTTCCCTACACACTGAGCCACAGGTACTGCTCAACTTTGAGTGCCTCTTATAATTGCAGAAGTCAAACATTTTGATACGTCAAACCCAGATTTAGGGTGAGTCTCACAATTCATGGGGTTGTTTAATTTGGGGAAACATTATAATATTTTATGATACATAGACACAGAGTGGCAAGAATTTTGAGGCTAAGTTGTTTAAAGAGTCTTTGACTTTCTAAATTGGATTTTGATGCCTCCATATGAAGCATTACCGAGTCTTTGGAGAAAACAATGAAGTCAGTCGCAACTTTTATCCTCCTGTGCAAGCATCTCCTGGAACCCTAACATTACTATATTTGTGTTTCTGAAGACAGGGAATTATAAAACTTGCTAATAAAAATGGCGAGCTGTGCGGGTGGTTTCCATTCTCAAAGGAGCACCGGGAACCTGAGAAGGAGGCAAGAACACCTGGGAGAGGGGACTTTTTAGGAGGAAAACAGATGATATGATCAAAAACAAATGCCAAATTCAGTAAGACACAGCCGTGGCACCCAAGTGGCTTAAAGAACTAAGTAGAAAAACAAAGACAAGATGTTTACTCAGAAATTCCATGAAGAAAATGTAGAAGAAAAAGAGTAATTTATGAGACCCACTGAAGCCTGGTGTGTGCACACATATAATTCATCTAAGGACTGTGCACTCTAAGAGAAGAGACCCCAGGAGACAAGAGATGGTAAGAAAATATCTGAAGACGAAAGTAAATGAATTTGTGGTAACTGAATACAAATCAAAGAAATTCACAATTAAGTTATTACAAATGGGAATTTAAAATGTTGTAAGTAAAATAATTTGCATTGCTGAATTGTGGAAAATTCTGGTAACTCAAAGAACGATGAAACTCTGCAGGTGTAAATAAGGAGTGAAGCTAAACACAGGAGAATCGATTGAAGATTTTGCAGCAGAACTGTTAGATTCCCTCCATAGCCTCTTCCCCACCAAAGGAGCCGGGGTATTCTTCACCTGGATGGAGCTGGAGAAAACCCTGGATCCTCTGGTGGGGAAAGGGGTAGGAAAGCATCATAGGAGTGGAAAAGCAAGTATCTATGTACTCAGTACAAATATGAAGCCAGTACATGAACTGATACACACCCATGCAAGGGAAAAACTCAAGGTAAATCAAATTGAGGGAGGGGAATCGCCATGCTCTCACCTAATGGGCACAATGTACGGGCATGTAGTACACCTCCTGGCAAGGGGACACAACTACAGCAGGGACCTCACCTAACAAATATTGAAACCTAATCATTTGTACTTTCATAGTAACCTGAAACTAAAACAAGAAAAATTTATTTAAAAAAAAACAAAAGGGAGCCAGGATGTCAGGAGGATCAGGCAGAGCCCCAGCCTCTGGAGAGATACTGTATCCAAAACCGGTTGATTCACTGAAAGCTGATACCACGCCGAACTATGAATCCCATTGCTTTCATCTCCCATTAGGGTCTCCGAATGTTCTCAGCCAGACATATACCCCCCACCCCAGCAGAAGTGAGTTCTGTCCCGTAGGAATTCTGCAAACACAGGGAACATGTGTGCATGTACTGACACTCCCCGGTGAGATGGACAGATGGCCACCGTCATCTAATCACCCCGAAACGATGCACCCTGGATGTTAAGACTCAGTTCTTCAAGCACAGCCTCCCACGGGCTTCTTTCCTAAATATTGGTAGAAATGAGAAACAGTCTGGGGCCACTGTGTGTTAATAAAAGTTCTCTGAAGATCAAGATAAAAGCTAAAAAGAACAAGTAAACAAAGAAGTAACATCCTATTGGATGTTGGAGAAAATCAAGACAGGTGCTGAACAAAAGGAAATTTTAGAGATGATTGCCGCAAACCTGTTATTATCCTGAAGGAGCAAGTGGACAAAGCAGCTCAGGGTCTTTATCAGGCATAGTCAGACGGGGACAAGGAGGGAGGAGGCAGGCGTGTTGGGGACAAGGAGGGAGGAGGCAGGCGTGTCGGAGGTAGGTCCCAGAGGAGGGACTCCCGCAGTCACTCCTGCGACTGTAAATTGCAGACAGAATAAATTTTACCTGTCTTCTAGATACAGTGATATATTCTACAATCCTGAAGATAGGATCAAAATCACACAAGCTGCCACCCAGTAAAGCAGATTAACACGAACTATACCAAAGAAGGTGCTGTTATCACAGTCCTGGAGGTTGCCACGCTCAATCCTCAAGTCTATGCTACTGGGAGCAGAGAAATGTCATCAAAAGACTTCAATTTCATGGTAAGAGAAAGATATTTACTGATATTTTGTTGACTTAGGATGTCAGGCACTAGAGCATTCCTCTCCCCACCCTGAGAAGAGCCTTTAAAGTATTCTAAATGGCAAGCAAGTCAGACTAGGTCTCGGGGAAGACAAGATGAAAACAGGAGAGACAGAGAGATGGGGGAGAGAAGTTGCCGGCACAGCTCTCTGAAGGGGCGGCCTCATGTCCTGACCGGGGACAGGCTTTTATTGGAAATGGGAAACCATGGCTAGTAGACACACTGACCAGAGCTAGAAAACGATGACATCTTCCACAGTACCTTGGAACAACCCCCGATGTTCATATGATCATTAGTAGAATTTAAAGTGTTATAAACATTTCAAAGTTTAATGAAGGAACGAGAAGATGAAAAGCCAAAATAAGGAAATGACATAAAACCATAACAAGTAGGAAAGTAATTGAAATAGACTTCATGAGATGAGCAGATCTGTTATCAAAAACAAATGTGAGAGGCTTTAATCTCCCCCAAGAAAAGGTCAAGGTTATGATCACCTTATTTCAACTGGAGACTATTTTTGAAGAGAGCAGCTCAGTTTTGGAAAGATAAATGTGGCATCTTGAAGTAGAGAGAGCAGGGTTTGGGGTCCACCAGGAAGCTATGGATGAAGTTGCTGTGAACATTAACGGTGACCAATTTGGGAGAAATTACAGATTGGGTTTTGGAATTTGAGCACTTGCAGTGTCCATATTTCTGTGTGTGATTCTGCCCTGGGCATCCTCCCGTGTTCCTGTGCTTTGTCTATTCAACCTTCTGAAGCAACAGGAGGAGCTGGACAGAGGTGGGACCTGGAGCATGTGGGCTTGCCAGGCCTCAGTGGCGCTGTGCTGGGCCCTAGACTTGCACTTACTGTGTGTCCCTGTGTGTCTGCAGACTGTTAATTGGGAAAATATACACTGCAGTGTTCTATGAGTTTTGAGAATTTACATTACATCCCAGTGTCCTAGGAATGGTCACTGTCATCATCATTCTCTCTGCCAGGTCCTCCTTGTCCTTCTCAGGTAACAGCTGCTGGCCAGCACACCCTCAGCACTACCCTCAACTGGACCCCACCTGAGATGGATTCTTCCTCCCTTGAAGCCTATGATCTCCCTTTTCTAAGAGGATTTACTTTAGAAAACTTGTAATAATCAATTCTTCCTCTGCCTGTTGGGATATAAATCTTTTCCCAGTCTCTGTCCAGTTTAACAGAAGAGGACTGACTTTCTTAAGGACATGTGAGCAAAGGAAATGGGGCCCCTCTCCCTCCCTGGAAGGAGGAGGGCAGGACCTTGCCCAGTGGGGCCCACCTCCCTCCCTGGGAGGAGGAGGGCAGGATCTTGCCCAGTGGGGCCCACCTCCCACTGGGAGGAGGAGGGCAGGATCTTGCCCGGTGGGGCCCACCTCCCTCCCTGGGGTAGGGGGAGTTTTGCCTCCATGGCCCCCTGCCTATGACACGGAAATGACCCACTGCCATAACACAGGGGAGAGATTACTCCTCCTTCCAGGGAAGCCCATTAGGAAACACACACACACCCTCATGTCCTCCACCACAGTGCTTAACCCTGCACCTTTTTTCCCAGCTAAAGCAGTGTTTCCAGACGCCCCAACCAGAGATCTTTCCCCTATTGCTGTAATAGCATAGGGAAAAATAAATTTTGTTTGCTCATCTTTAACGCTCCCCAATCTGAGACTTTTATAATCTGTGTCCGTGTTTTCCTGAGTTCCGTGGGCAGCTTTAATGTCTGATCAGCATTGCCATCTACACATAGTTACACTGCCTTTAACAAGCTCTACTCTGTTATTTCCCCCTGAACACAATTAAAGATAACCCAGTTTTAGAAATGGAAAGTGGCTTAATGCTGACAATGCCTTTGAAGTGTTCTATCATTGTTTTCTGAGTTGTCCTATTTCTCGGCATTTTTATAACCACATACCTAGTAGGTTGTTTAGGAGATTTCAGTGACTAGCAACTTGTCCATTAACTAAAAATCCTAATGAAATTTTTTTAACAAATGCTTTGTAAAGTGTGCCCCCTTCCACCTTGGGTCTACTTAGATAATTTTTCATAAATGCTTCCACCCAGCTGTACACACAGCTGTTGCAACCAGGGTCCTGGTCACCATGGATTCCTGATCCTTCTCTGCATCTCAGCACACTGACACTCAACAGAAATCACCCTTCCACCTTATTTTTTATTTTCTTTTTTCAGAACCTGTTTTCTGTGACTTTTCTATCCTGTAGACTCTTTAGGCTTCTCACAGATCCTGTGCATGGCTTGATGAGGCCCAGCTACATCCCCAGGCTCCCGTGAGGTCAGGCTCGGACATCAGGGTTCTGATCTGGGCTCTGTGTGCCTTTCTTGTCCATGGTACAACACACCTTCAGCTTCCTGTTCTGGAGAGCACTACACCTGACTCGATGCCTCTGCTGCTTGCCGGGACCCACGGAAGCTCCTGCTCAGGACCCAGGACTGCTGTGTTATTTTCCTTATGTAACTGGACTGCTGGACAAACCAGGAGCACAGATCTGCCCTGTGCCACACACTTGCCTGTGGTGTCCCCGAATCAGCAACTCCCCCACTTCGTGCCAGGGCTCAGATACCAGAACCCAACCTGCTGGTGATAAGTTACCTGCTTTTCCATCTGAGTCTAGAATATGTTAGAAATTAATGTGCTTCTACTCACTTTTTTTTGAGAACTACTGCCATTAACCATCTCTAAATGAAGTAGTATGAACAAATTAGCAAGGGAGTCTTATAATTCTGAACAAAATGTATTACCCTCCAAAAGTCTCAAAGCCAAGAGATGGGTCATTTCATACTCTCTTCATGATATGGCCATTAATACCTTTCACATAGATTCATTATAGATAAATATTCAAAATATTATTTTTATAAATAAAAGGATACATTTTGGAAGATTTTTTGGAAGTAATAAAAAAGTGAACCAAGTAGTTTGACTACTTTCAAAGATGATTCCAGTCACTTCAAAAGGATGACCAGGAGAGCCCAGTGGTTCACACGTGTAATCCTAGCACCTGAGGAGGCCAAGGCAGGCAAATTGGCTAAGCTTATGAGTTTGAGACCAGCTTCAGCAAGACAGAGACCCTATCTCTACTAAAAATGAGAAACTGAAGCAAAATGATCACTTGAACCCAAGAGTTCAAGCTTGCTGTGAGCTATGGTGCCATGGCACTCTACCCAGAGTGACAAAGTGAAGCTCAAAACAAACAAACAAACAAAAAAAGGATGACTTCTTTTTTTTAATAGACAAAGTCTTACTTTGTCACCCTCAGTAGAGTGCCATGGCATCACAGCTCATAGCAACCTGCAGTCTTGGGCTTAGGTGATTCTCTTGCCTCAAGGATGATTATTCTTTTTAAAGCTAAACTCTGAGAACTATGCAACAAACACAATTAAATGTAAGTTTGTAAGGTCTGGACCGTGTTGCTGAATCACAGAGTCCTGGGCCAGTTGTTACAAACACAAAGCAGAAAGGTGTCTTTTGCGATAGTCGTAATACAAGCAAGGAACCAGGTGTGTGCTCTGAGCTCTTTGCGTGTTTGTTAGTGTGGAAAAATGCATAAAGTAGGAATTTATGGAACAGAGGGTTAAGAATATTATTTTGAACCAAGAGGGACTGAGTATACAGCCAGTGGTCTGGTAGTTTGGCCCCAGTTGGTAGTTATTGATTCTGTCTGTCAAAACACAGAAAAATTGATTGTGTGTAAAAACAGTATTCTTTTCAAAGACCACAAGTTTCTGAGTGAAAACTCACTGGGAATTCTAATGATCAGTCTAAATAATTCCTACAAATGTTTATTTTTATATAGCATATTATGTTGCATTAAGTGTTTCTGACTCATTATTTCAATATTACAATGACCTTATCACTAAAGTGCTTTCTAGATTTTTAATCTGTAAGATTACAGATTGAATGTAGTTTAGTAAAGGAACAGACCTTTGAGCTGATCCATGAAAAATGGGTCACTTTGTTGTCCAAGAGAATGCTTTTTCCATTCTGACAATTTAAAAAGTCAGTACAACAGTGATTCCCATTTCGTGCTCTCTCCAGACGCCTCTGTCAAAGGCAGAACTCTGGCCAAGCTGACTCTTGCTTCCATCCAAGGTAGTACGTCTGACATTGCAATTCTTGCCTCTTTCCCTAGGCATTTTCCTTGTGAGAGCTTTCATTCCTTCTTGCCAAGAGTATCACACTGTTCGCCATAGAAAATCTAAGAGAACTGTGTAAATAGCATGCAGTTGTGTTCCTGAAAGTGTCAGATTCAAGGACCAAAACCCAGTAAAACTCGATACTTCCTTTCCATACAGAGGTCAGACCAGGGAAGCATTTACAAAGATGTGTTTACGTGGTGGTGTAGTCCAGGAATTAATAAGAAAGGAACCAGAATATAGGTCAAGTCTGTGACAGCATGTGAATCTCCACTGAGTCCAGGCAGGTCATGTCGCCGGACAGATGGCAGCGTAACAGAGAAGGTGGGGTGTGACATTTGGGGGCAAAGCCCTGGGTGGCTCTCAAGCTGCCGGTATTTGCATCTCAATTACAGCTTGTCCAGGTCCTCAAGGTAACTTAAATCAGTATCATAGTATTTAAACCAATGGGCCACGTAACTTATATCTTCTTTCCCTCTCTGATGTCCACATGATTTGTTTTTTCCTGTTTCTTTATTATCCAGAGGATGCCATTCAACAAGTAAGCCATCTACTGAGGGATAATCTTGTCAGGAGGGTGGATCGATATAGGTGGTGACACAGGGACACTTCTGACAAGCGCTGGCCTTGCTCAAGCTATATTGGTTTGAAAGAGGAAGCCAGCACTTGGTACACTTGATATTTTACAACATTGAAATATTTAATTTGTACATTATTATTATTATTTTGCAGTTTGGGCTGGGCCTGGGCTTGAACCCGCCACCCCGGGCATATGGGGCCAGCACCCTACTCCTTGAGCCACAGGAGCCACCCCTAATTTGTACATTATTAAGTGAAAAATGTCATGTAACAGAAAAATGTTTAGCAAAATTGAATTCTAAATAATGGCAAGTTTTAAGTTTTAGCAAATACATCAGTAAGAATTCTCCTTTTGACTTTTCTGTTTTCTCTGCTTTCCGCACGTCTTGGGGAGTACTGGGAGAGCCATAGAGAAAACACTATGTTACTTATAACCTAAAAATAATATGTATTTTTCCTGAGCAGAGGACATTATGTTATCCTGGGAAATCATAGTATACTAGAGACCCAGGGAAAATATCCTTTGAAAATAGTGTATCCAAGTTATTTAGTGCCTTTGAAAGTGTATCAAAATCTTATTTTATTTTATTTTTTTTGTGAAATCATGTATCTTCCCAATTGTGATCTTGATTTTAATCAATCCATGACTTTAGCTCCATATTATTGTTAGTTTACTTTCAGAATGGTAAGTCTTTTTTATTTTTTTTTCATTTTTCCTTGAAGAGATTGTACTGAGAAAAAGAACTCTCTTACTTTTTAAAAAACAGCTAAATTGTGTTCTCAATGTATCACTGAAAAGAAATAAAAAAGAAGCTAAAGAATAAAAGTATTCATTCTTTTTGGAAACAATTTTTTCCAGGTTTATGGCATTATATTTTAGTACAATTCATCTAATAGTTTAATCTTGTTGTAAAATGGTTTTAGTACAATTCATCTAATAGTTTAATCTTCCTATAAAATGGTTACAAAAATATGAGATCATATTCATGGTAGATCTTTAATCTCGTTTCCCTCTTCATTTATTTCTATAAAATATTCACCTTTTAAGAAAAAGACCAGGTGCTGAAAAGTATAGAGGATTAAACGTATACTTAGTACAACAGTCATCAATATCATAACTCATCTTAGGAATTACTGAGAACAAGAGATTCTCCGAGCAAGCCTGGAAATCTCTTGTGACTTTGAAGGCAAGCCACCAAGTAACTCAGCAATCCTGAAGGAGCAAAGTTCAGTGCTGCAGTACTAAGGCTAATGTTAAACATTAAGCATTTTATGGCAGTTCCTTGAAGGATTAGTGGAGAAAAATTGCATGTAGTATTTTGGAGATCATTTCCTTACCACCCTTGAAGATCATTTCCTTGAGTACATACTCTGTTGGCACCTATGAGATCATGTCCCTGAGCGCACAGCCCCTGCATGTCCTTGCTTAGTAATGTTTCCACCTATTACGTATCTTCCAATAAAAGGACTCTGTGAGAAGTGCTCGGGGCTATCCTGCACCTGTGTTAGCCCCACCTCTTGGCAGCGTGTACTGTCAATCCGTGTCTCACGTGATCATTTATGCGATCACAACAGAAGAGTTTACAATAATGGTGTTGGCCATTAAGTATAGCTAATCATTTGTCTACACTTCCAGTGTTTGAATGGACAGCCCCCAACATGTCAAACACAGGAAAGATGGAAGCAGCCAGTAAGCCCCAGAGTCTAAGAAAAAATAAAACAGAACCAAATACAACAGCGTCTTTCTCTCTAGTTCAGGTATCAACAATAAAATGGGTAAATTGTGATGTTTTTATACTGTAGGACTCCGTACGGCAACAACAATGAAGGCCCCACAGCTGTGTCTAGCAGCGCGGGGCAAGCTGGGTTTCTGTCTTCTCTGCCCACATTCATGGTCTCGGTGGTTTCCCCAGGTCTGTGCTTCCCTGTGGTCCTCTGGGCATGTCTGCCTGGTGCTCACTTCCAACCTACCCCTTCCCCACAGCCCACTCAATAGTGTGAAATGTCCACTTATCATTTTATGGTCCAGATTGGTTGAATGCAGGCACACTGTATCCAAAGAAAATCTCTGCTTTACAGTCGTTGAGACATCCAGCAAATCACTTTTAGTTCTCATTTTCTGTTGATTATTTGGCAACTCTTTTTATGTGATTCTGTCATGAGATGAACCTTTGAGATGTTATCTGAGCCCTGATGCTGAACAGGAAGAAAACAAAGTGATATGTTTCTCTTTAAAATGATACGTTATAGGTGATGATTTTTAGTCAAAATAAAATAAACGTTGTTAAAAAAAAATGTAAAATGATTGATTGACTTAAGATAATAGTGTTTCATGAAAATTGGGTTTTGCAAAACGTGGGATTGAATTTACTAATACTAAACATGACACTTAGGAAGCCAGCTGCCGCAAAATATCGACATAAAATACATGTAAGTAAAGATCGGAATTTCAGTGTAATGTTAAAAAAGAAAAAAACTAATATTTTCCTCGCTGCTGAAATGGGCCCTGTGAAATAATGAGATCAATACTCGTGGAACCGCAGACTATGAAGAATTGCACAAGGAGCCCTCTGAGCCTGGCACCCCACAGGTCATACGACTAATCTAATCTCCAAATTAGTCTAAAGATCGTTTCACGGACCTGAAATATGAACTGTTTGGTGTGAAATCTCTTTAGAAAGATTTTCCAGGGTCCAATGAATTTTTCTCCCGTCTCTACATTAGAAACATCCTGTCGGTGCCTTGTTTATCTTCACTGTGGTCTCAAGGCATGAAAGACCAGCATTTTCAGTTATTTTCAGTTTCTGTGGCTTAAAATTTGTCTGTAGTGCCCTGAAACCAGTAAGACTACACAGAAAAGCTAATATGTGGAGAATGCTTTACCAGACGCCTTCCTAGATTCTCCGTGTTGATGCCAGCGCCCTGTTCCAGCTCTTCATTGCTGTTCCTGTTTGTTATTTATTATTCACTCGTTTTTTTCATTTCCGTCACCACTTTACTAACGAGGAAAATCAGCCACAGAGAGGTTAACTTGACTGGCCTAAACTTTCATTAAGAACCAAAGGTGGCTCGGCACCTGTGGCTCAATCAGCTAAGGCGCCAGCCATGTACACCTAAGGTGGCGGGTTCAAATCCCCAGCCCAGGCCCGCCAAGCAACAATGATGGCTGCAACCAAAAAAATGGCCGGGCATTGTGGCGGGTGCCTGTGGTTCCAGCTACTTGGGAGGTGGAGGCAGGAGAATCGATTGAGCCCAGGAGTTGGAGGTTGCTATGAGCTGTGATGCCATGGCACTCTACTTCTTTTTTTTGAGGCTCTGTCTCAAAAAAAAAAGAACCAAAGGTGGCCTCTGAGAGGTCAAATATGGAAATAAAAATCATTCTGAGATGAGAAAGGAAAGGAAAAAGGAATCAGGCTCTGTGTGGGCAACACCGGCCTTTATCTGCACCCCGGGGAGGGCGAGCTGAGTTTGAGAAGGAAGTCAGCATGTGGGTGGGGGTGGATGAGGTTCAGGGTCCGAGGGGCCGGGTTTGGTACGTTTATTATTTCCTGGGGTGGGGGACATGCTGTCCATTCTTCCTGGGTCGGTCGGTGGGCACATCCGGCCCTGTTGGCATCATCTCAGACATCTATTTTCTGAGATCATTTAATGCTTCTCCAATTTTTGTGAGACAAGAAAACTTCGTTTTTACTGTACTCTTCAATTCCATTTTGAATTCTTTTCAAAGGCCTTACTTTCCCTTACTCGGAAATTGGCGCGTAAATTATTCATTCAGTTCAAAACATGTTCATTCCTCCTTTCCCACTATCTCCTGAACGTCTGTGAAACTTCTCTCACTTCAGTTTTCAAATTAAATAACCCAGTGCTCCCAAGAGAGCTTCTGGCACCCCCGACCGAGTGAGGTGCACCTTCTCCAGTTCTCACCCCACGCAGCTGGCTGCACTTGAGAACCCGAGCTGGGATGCCTGTTTCTCTGTGTGATCCCCATGGTAGATGAGAAGGGTGCGGGTTATGGAAGAGAAAGTGTCACCTTTAGAAATATTTCTATTGCCGTCCATAACCAATAAGCCTCAGCTGTGTGATACAGGAACTGAGGAAGATGTTCCCAGTATCTATGGGCTGTGCAGAGTGACAGTGTCTGATGATTAAAAATCCTATTTTGGTGAATAGTTGTGTTTTGCCAAGTTTGACTTTCTCCTCCCCTGGGAGTCTTCTTTCCCCGGACCCCATTTGCAGGCCTCACACCTGCCCTGGTTCTATTGCAGAATCAAAGTAGAGATTGGACCTGACCTTGAGGAAAAGTCTGTGCAGAGCCTGGGACGCAGGAAGACGTCTCTGTGGGCTTCCCCGAACACTGCCTCTGCAGGGGCCACCTCCTCACCTCTGCCTCACACACCTCTCACACCGGCTGTGCTGTGACTGTGTCCCCATGCCAGGTGTGGGCTTTCTGTATGACAAGTATAAGGTCTAAAAATGGCTCCGTTTAGGTCAGAGATGGTTTTTCCCTTCAGTTTCTCTTTAGGAATTTATCTGCTCTCAGAACTTTTCCTTCGTTTTTGCTTCTGTTGTTCTCTTCTGTAAGACAGGCCTCTCTGAGAACCCCCCAGATAGGACTCAGGGATGTAGACTTCACTCTTCTCCTGGAAGGAGGATATCGCACTCACCTGAGAGGTAGCACAAGCCCCAGGTGATTTGAAGCAGGGATTGGAGGAGGCCCACCCAGCCATTGAGGAACACTGTCTACTTACCTGAAAATAGTGCTCTGTGTGATTCAAAGAGAAGTGAGGAGAGGCATCTCACTGACCACTCGGGACTGTTGGAATTACCTCTGAGAAGGACGGAGGAATTCACTGAATCCCACAGACACCGGTTGCTCAGACAGATATCCGTGCTGCTATTTGAATAGGCTTATGCTAGAATTTGACACTTCAAGCTGCGCGCCTGTCACCAGTTCTAACGAATGGGCACTGCATCTTTGTTCAAACACGAGTGAAACTTAGAGCCACCAGGTGTATTTTCCTGTCACACAGAGAAACCCCTCAGTCCAACCCTCTCCATTCTCCATCATCAGCCTTTAAAACCCTTTCAGAACTCTCTTTCCAGTGTCTGTTCTCAGGTAGCTATCAATTTAAGGCCATTTTCCTATTGTCAGGGTCTCTCAGGGTCATTTTCCATCTTCCCAAAGTCTCCAGACTACTAACTTTTTGTGTCAACTCTTCCCAAGCCTTGGCATTCCGTGAACCCTCATCTCGGTGGGACTTTGAAGCCCAGCTGCTCAGGGGAACCCGATTCTCTCTGACACGTACTGTCTCCCTCTGGCTCTGAGTCCTGCGCATCCCTGGAGCTGTTCCTCTCCCCCAGCTTCACGATCCTTCTCAGCACCCTGCATTCTGCCTTCTCCCTTCAGCACGATTTCTGTGTTCACCTGAGTAGTGCTGTCCCATCCTGACGTCATGGTGAAGATATTAGAAAACGGGCTGCCACAGCCCCATGGGACACACAGGTGACCGACGTACAGGCTGTCAGCTCTGACTCTCAGAGTGGAGTTTCCGAGATTGGAGCCCTGGACCATGTGGGTTGCATATCTGACTGCCCGGCTTGGGTTCTGGGCAAGCTCAGCCACTGCAGCTGACCCTTCCCCTTGCTCTGCTTTTGTTGAAAGTCCAGCCCTCAGCCCATTGCAATCTGCTGTCCTGTAGCTAACAGGCTACCCTGCTTTCCACATCAGTCTTGATTCAAAATTGTTAAACAAAACTTCGAAGGGGGTCATGGATTTGACCTGAGCCCAACGGAGCAGACCAAACCAAAGTACTCACATTGAATGCCAAATAACCACACTGAAACTCTAAGGAGTTGAATGGCTCCCCAAATCAACCAGTGTATCCTAGAGATGACAGATCACACAAGCTGCCTCGGGCAACACAGCGAGGAAGTGCCCTCAGCTGCAGCCCTGAGCATGGAAGGCTACTGGGGCAACAGGGCTAATGGAGCCGCGGTTTCCATCTTTTGCTCTTTCCTGGTCCCCAGCTTATAAATCTCACTGACTGGGGATTTCATTCTAGTTTGTAGGATGGAGGCTGCCCCATTCAAGGATCACAAATAAAAAGCAATCAGCTCTAAAAATTTGTTATAATTTTGGCTTTTGACAAAACGTTTCTATATTTTGGTCCCTGTGTCAAACAGAAAACCCAGACTGACCTGCTGTCACTCCTCCTGCCTGTTCATCAGTTCTGCCTAAGAGTATCTACATCTTTTTCTTTCCCAAATCAAACAGCTATTTCCAGGATTTATAAACCTCTCTGCTGCAGTTTCCATTCAAATTAGGAGGTATAAAATAAATCTATTCAGAAAAAATAAATTGTAGATTTTTGTTGACATGGCAACTGTATGCTTTTTTAGGATACAAAGGCAGAAATGATGTTTCACTGAGAGAGACACCAGAAGTGTGTGGTACTTGGATAGGATTGTAGGGAGACCTAACACTTACACAATTCCTCTTGCTTGATCCAAGTGATATTTTGAACAGTGTAGTAAGTAACATTTGCCAGGAGGATTTTAACTCCTACACTCATTTTATTCCCCTTTTAAAACTAATTCAGATTATTTTCTTGGGAATGACTGGCTCAGCTCAGAGTTTAGTGAAAAATGATATATCCACATATGCAAAACAATTCCTCTAATTGCCACTCACTATTCAAAACTTGAAGGCAATGAGGGACTCCACAGGGGGTGACTGCATCACCTGGGAACAATGTGTTTGTCTCTAGTACTGCCCAGAGACTGCAGCTGGCCTCCTCCCAGCCTGGAATTTGGTGACTGAAGCACAAAATGGTCCGGAGCTACTCTGCTGCTGAACCTGAGATGGGCAAGTAGGCGTGACCTCAACCCTGATTAAGCATTAGATTTGGGACACTCTCACAGAAATGCACTCTCTGTATAAATAGCATCTGTTTTAATTAGAGATGGGTTTTTCTTGCTCTTAATTTGCTTTTGTTCAAAAATAGCTTTTGCTGGCTCAGCATCTATACTTCACTGGTCATCCACGGGGGCTAGTGGGTTCAAACCCAGCCTGGGCCTGTTAAACAACAATGACAACAAAATAGCTGCGAGTTGTGGTGCATGCCTGTAGTCCCAACTACTTGGGAGGCTGAAGTAAGAGAATCACTTAAGCCCAAGAGTTTGAGGGTGCTGTGAGCTGTGACACCACAGCACTCTATTGAGGGCAACATAATGAAACTATCTCAAAAAAAAAAAAAGCTGTTGCTTACACAAAGATTGTAGTATCCACTATTAGGAGTTTTTCTTTAGCTTAGAAAGAACGACAAATCACAGAACTCAGATCTAAAGAAGACCCTAGGGAAGGCTTTCTGGATTGAACAAAGTGTAATTTAGATGAACCAAAGGCCCAGATAATGGGTGATTATTTTTAAAAGCCAGCACCAGCTAGAATTCTATTCCACCTTGACTATTGTGCATTTTGAAAAGATCCTTCAGAATTTTAAGTCAATTTTCTATAGGAAATACAGAGACTGATATGGTCAATTTTACCACCCTAGTGTCTTTTAAAATTATTTTCTCCCATTCCATTTTTACTGATATTTCCTTTAATTTTTCTCATAATAAAGAGAATTATCTAATGGAGTCATTAGAGGACTTTGTGTAATTGGCTATTAGAACAAACAGACACCAATGAGTTGGGAGCCAGAGTCACAATGGGGAGAACATTCGACTTAGAACCCAAGTATCACCATCCTGCAATACCAAGTTTGTTCTCAGAACCGTGCTACTCCACATTCTTCCAAACCAGATTATTTCACCCTCGTGCCCTCAGAACTGTGGATCATCCAACTTCCGTTGAAGTTGTCCGGGAGGTCAAGGCCTTCTTCCCTGCTGGCTAACATGAGTTTTTCTTCTGTTGATTTTGAACACTAGCAGCTCAGCTCCCGAAGCCGGAAGGAGAAGAGGTAATTTTGTTTCCCAGATGTTTCTCTCTAAGGAGATAGGATATCAGAGCTATCTGGCCTTCTAGGCCTACACCACATTAATTCTGTCTCCCAGTCAGTTGTTCATGAAGTAGGAGGAAGGTTTACTCAGAAATGTCCTCATGTTTTCTCTCCTCCATCCTTTCCTTCCCCTCCTCTGGGCGCGGTGCTGATGATAAAGCCCGTGATTGGCAGGTTTGCAGGTGTGCGCCCCTGACCTAGAGAGGCAGGCATCACCACCACCCTTCTTACACAGAGAGAACCTGACACGAAGAACAGCACCTTGAATTGCAAAAGATCAGTCGAGAACATGGCCAGGTGCAACTCAATCGCTTGTGCTCGCTCCTTCCCCAAATGTGTTGCAAACAAAGGTTATAACAGAGTGAAGCAAACGGATTGGTTCTCTCTGTAGTGACTTGACAACCAGATTTGACAACGCCCAGGGAATTTGCTGGTTCCAGCTGAGAAATTCTGCATGTGAACTCATCCAGTTGGAAATGAGGGGTGGAGGGGGAATTTTGTGTTCTCCCTCGATTCTCAGCATACATTACTGAGACTCTCTGAGAAGCACGGGGCACAGGACAGAGCATTATGAAACCCAACAGAGGCTGCTCCCGGGCCTGGGAGGAGCTGCTGCGGCCTCCCTCCCTAACTGGGCAAGGGGCACCTGCTCTGCTGACCTTTCTGTAGAATCGGTCAGATGAGATGGTCCCGTGTCAACACCTATCCATCAACCTGGCTCTGTTCTAAGACTTTCCAAGCACTTGTTTTCGGTTTATTTAGAATGAACCTATAGCACTATAATATTTTCAGCTTTTTAAAAATCTTTTTTTTCTATATTGTTTCTTTACATTGCCTGTGTCACAGAATAAATGCCCCATACAAGACTGGGGTAGGTGAAAGTAGAATTAGTGAAGCAAAAGATAATTTTTGAAAAATTAATGTCAGTGCACGGGGGATCCCTTTTGCCATGTGTTTTTTCTTAATTATTTTGCAGTCAAAATCTGTCCATGTTAGTTTTCAAAATAAGTATCTACTCCCCTGGAATTGAGATAATTTTATGGACATATCAAAATAAATAGTTCAGGAAGTAGAATATAAAACTTTGTAAGGAGAAGAATAGAGTAAATGTTTCACGCAGGAAAATGTGAAAGTTGTTCATAGAACGTGACTTCAGGGTTCAAACTGTACATTATCACTTATCAGGTAGACCAAAGCTCTGGGACTTGTCTTTTTGAAAGTATTTAAAAACTGAATTTTGATGAAAAATAAGAGAAAACCCATCTTCTAATCAGGGCCATTTTTTCCTAAAGATACTCTTTGTTCCTGTTGAACAATACCATTACAATCTCCGTAGGACTGAATTGTGATTTTGGTATTGCACATTTGAAACGTCTAGCAGGTGGTTTTTGTTTATTTTATTTTTAATTCATTGGCCTATGAGCATTTACAATTGGTGGTGGGTTAGGAAGCCCACATGGACCTTGAATTCTTGTAGATCAAGGTTGAAATTGTGGCAGTTATTAGCTGCGTGACTGTGGGAACACACTCCATCATAGGGGTGACTCTCCAATCCAGTGTTTATAAGAACTAAATGAAACAAGCCAAATATTAGCACATTTCAGGAACTTAACAAACACTAGGTTACTATCCACTTCACCTTACTTATCTGGTATATTTGAAAACAAAATTCTAAGCAAGATTTAGATGGACGTCAGAATAAATAATGACTATTAACCAGTAGAGGCTGATTTTGCTCCCACAGCCTCTAGGCATACATTTTTATGAAATGACCAAGTCTCTACAGGTTATTATTATTTACATCACTAATGTACCCTGCCACATGCCTATGGTTAATCCTATAAGGATACATGTGAATCTTTCTAAATGGAGAATATAAATGTCTTAAACCAATAACTAAGAAAATGACATGAAGGCTATGTTAACCAGATGGATGAAAGTATTTCAAACTGTATACAGAAATAGTACACTGTACCCCATGATAGTATTAATGTACACAGCTATGATTTAATAAAAAAAAAACAAATACAGTAAATAATAGACAAGCACAGACACATCCCTTAGAGTCTTTATGAGGAATCACTGTAGCAATGTCAAGTCTCAATCTGAACAAGCATCTGAATTTTGCTCAGGTTGGTTGGCTGTCTTTCCATCACTCAACAATGTGATACAAAGTTATTTTCTCAGCTGATACAAAGTGACAAGCACTTAGCAGGCGTCTTTCACAATGCAGGCCCACAGAGGGGTGCTGTGCCACCCTGCACCACGCCTGCAGACCTGGGAGTGGCAGCCAGGATGGCTAATTTGTGCTCCGCTGGGAAAAAAACGTCCCCGGCAGGATTCCTGATTTCACAGAAAGCAGCTCGCTTCTTCTCCTGGCCACGAGCTTTGTGTGGCGCTTTGGGTTTCTTCATGCCCAAGGAGGGACTTGGGAACTGCTTTACACACGTGAGAGTTGTGGGCAGCACCTGAAGAGCACAGTATACAGTGCTTTGGTCTTTAAAGTCTGTGAAGAAACCGGCCTCTCCGAAGAGGTTACATCTCTCTTTTCAATGAAAAATATAAAATATCATTTTTATAGCCGTTTTGAGAATATTGATGAGAAAGCTCTTCTTTTCCATAAATTATTTTTTATTATCAAATAGCAACAGTGACATCCAGTGTTTAGTAAAATTAATGGCAGGTTTTCCCCCGAGGACCATTAATGATCTAATGCTTTTGAATAAAGATGTGTACACTTTTTAAAAAGAAATCATAATAAAATGCCAATTGTCTGAACTGGCTTTCTTAATTTGGAAGTATAGTCAGTATTTTGCTTGCAGGCAGGATGCAGACGGCACTGGCTCCACTGACGTTCTTGCTGAAACGACTCCCCACCCCAATCATACTGCTATTATTCCTACTATGGTTGTCTTGGGTTTGCTGAATCCAGTGGCCCTTCCAATTCCATGTTCGCCTTATTTCTGTATGTGCTGACTCACACCCCCAGAGCAGTCGGATGACAGTGACACCCGCAGGATTGATCAAAACTGTCCGTTCAGTTCTTGCCTATTCCTCTTTGCTCTTCAGTGTTGACTCGATCATCCAGCACGTAATGAATTACTCTACAAGGAAAGGGGACGTCAGTTTCTGACCGTGCCTGCCTGCCACATGTCGGTTGTTTGGGTTAATTACCCCTCTGCTTCCATGGAGTACCCCTCTTGAATTCCTGTCACTGTTCTTCAAGATCACAGAGTAGAATGGCCATAACTGTCTGCTGTTTCCACAACTTAGCCTATTTTCCAATAATAAATATCTATTCTTTGACCAAATTAGGGTACCCCAAATTATCAGCCCTCTTTCCATCCCATTCCTTCTTGGTGGAGTCTTTTCAGAGTGTCAGTCTGGCCTTTTCACATCTTTATGTCTTAGTTTCTTTTCTGAAATGCTGGTGTAAGTGATTTTTTCTTATCTTTTTAATAAGCCTGATATAAAGCAAAAGCTAAAAAAATATGTCCAAGTGAATTAGTCATACACATACAAGGTTTGAGTAAAAGATATTAAATAAAGCATTCTTCTTCATGTATTATCAAGAATTCCTGGGTCATGTAAAAACAAAACCATGGATTGGATACTTGAAAGTCATTTTTTAAAATTTATTTAACAAAAAAGATTTTCTCTTGGGAGACTGATGGATTGCCTGACCTCAGGAGTTCAAGACTACCCTGAGCTAGAGTGAGACCCCCGTCTCCAAAAATAGCTGGGTGTTATGGTGGGCACCTGTAGCCCTGGATACTTGGGAGGCTGAGGCAAGAAAATTATTTGAGCCCAAGAGGTTGAGGTTGCTGTGAGCTGTGATGCCACTGCACTCTACAGGGGGCAACAAAGTGAGACTTAATCTCAAAAAGAAAATGTTTTTTTTTAATTTTTTATTTTGAAATAACTCTAGGTTCATAAGAAGTTGCAAAGATAGTGTTGTGAGATCCCAGTGCTCTTCCTCTGTTTGTCACTAGGATTGCATGTTATGTGATGACAGCGTGACACCAAACCAGGAGGTAGACATGGGGACAAAGCGTGCAGTCTCACCCCATCTTATGTGTAGGTTTGTGAAACGACCACATGGTAATGAACTCAGTAATGTGCAGGACTATTCCATCACCACAGAGATCTCTCTCTTGCTACCCCTTTGTCTATGCAGATGATCCTGGAATTATAATGGGATTGCATCCCAATAAATCCATAGCAGGTTGGAAATGTTGCAAGTGGAAAATGTATTTAATGCACCAACTTACTGAGCACCATAGCTTAACCTACGTTACCTTAAACATGCTCAGAATACTTCTGTTAGCCTGCAGTTAGGCAAAATCTAGCACAAAGCCTATGTTATAACAAAGTGCTGAATATCTTATGAAATTTATTGATGTTCTATGATATGTGTATCATTTTGTACCATCACGAAATTGAAAAAGGGTAAATTGGACCCCATAAATCTGGGACTCTCTGTCCATCCCTTTCCTTACTCTCTAAATCTTGGAAATCACTAATTATTATCCATCTCAGTAATTTTGTCATTTCAAGAATGTTGTATAAATGAAATCATAGTGTATGACATCTTTTGATATTAGCTTACCTCTACTCAGTTTAATGTCCTTAAGATCCATCCAAATTGTTGCATTTATCAAGACTTCCTCTCCTTTGATTGCTGAGTAGTATTCCATGGTATAAGGTTTGACAGTTTGTTGAACCATTCACCTATGTTTGATGTTTCCAAGTTTGGGCTATTAAAATAAAATTGCTATGGACAATCTAAGTTTAGATTTCTCTGGTATAAACACTTCAGTTCAGTTATTGACTCACATGGGAAGTATATATTTGGTATTTTTGTTTTTTAAGACAGTGAGCAGGGAGGCACCTGTGGCTCAAAGGAGTAGGGCACTGGCCCCATATGCAGGAGATGGAGCGTTCAAACCCAGCCCTAGCCAAAAACAGCAAAAAAAAGAAAGAAAGAAAATGAGCAAGCAACCTTTTTTCTGAGTGGCCACTCTGCCAGCAATGTATAAAAAGTTTCTTTTTATTCTCACCAGCATTTGCTATTGCATGGCTTGTTACTAGTTTTATAGAGATGTAAATGACAACGTTGTGTGTACCCGTGGTACACAGAGCGATGCCTTGATGATGTGTGTGTATATTGTGAAGTGATAACCACAGTCCAGTTAGGAACACATCCATCAACGTGCGTGCTCACCTTTTTGTGTGTGTTTGTTGTGAGAACATTTACCTTTGGCATTGAACTTGGTCTTCAGGGTCTCCACACGTCTCCAGCCACCCCGGGTATTCTGCAGATTTGTCCTTTGCTCGGGATCTCTATGTTTTTAAGGTAGATTAACAATTTTAATCACATAATTTCCCTGCCTGTCCCTAGTTATTTATTTTTGCCTGATGTCTATGTATTTGGTTTTAAAACAAACAGCATTTCAGCTCTCTTTCGATCAATGTTTGGATGGAATATTTTTTTTATCATTCTCTCTCTTTTTTTTTAATTTTACTGTATCTAAATCATTATATTTGAAGAGGATTTCTTATACGCAACATATCACTGAACCATGTTTTTCGAATCCACTATTCCAATCTCTGTCTTTTAATTAATGTATTTAAATGGTCTTAAATTTTTTCCAGTTTTTTTTTTTTTTTTTTTGCCGGGCCTGGGTTTGAACCCACCACCTCCAGGATATGGAGCCGACACCCCATTCCTTGAGCCACAGGTGCCACCTTAGTCTTAATTTTTTAATATTTGATTTTTCCGAACATTAAAAAATGTTATCAAATATTAATATCAAGAATTAATACAAATTTAAGTGCATTTTTAGGAATTCATTGCATAGATTTTTAAAAAATTGGATCATATTTTTGTGCAAATGACTAACCTAAAAATGGCCCCAAACATTTACCCCCAGTATTTTAAACATTTCCCTCTGAGAGATTATTCATTTACTTAGGAAGCACTTTGTTCTTATAGATAAAGCAAAGTTGATTCAGTTTCTTTTTCTTTTTTTTTTTTTTTTTTTGAGTCGGAGCCTCAAGCTATCCCCCTGGGTAGAGTGCCATGGCATACAGCTCATAGCAACCTCCAACTCCTGGGCTCAAGCGAGTCTCCTGCCTCTGCCTCCCAAGTAGCTGGGACCACAGGCGCCCGCCACAACGCCCAGCCATTTTTTGGTTGCAGCCATCATTGTTGTTTGGTGGGCCCGAGCTGGGGATTCGAACCCGCCACCTTAGGTGTACGTGGCTGGCGCCTTAGCTGATTGAGCCACAGGCGCCGAGCCGATTCAGTTTCTAAGTGATTATTAATTGTTATTATGGGACCCAAAATAAACGCTGCAATTGAATTTGGTTATTAAATACATTTAATATGTTTCTTTCGGTTTTGTTGATACAGTCACTTACTTGGATGCATTTTGTTTTGCTTTTGAAATTCACTAACTTGCTGTCACATCACATGCATAGCTAGGATAGCCTGAACAGAAAGAAAGTCTCAAGTGCTAATAATTAGTTGACAAAATACTCCTCAAAGAAGAATTTGCATGCAAACGGAATAGACTGTTCCCAGAACTCATTATGAAATATGGATTTATCTTTTAGGTTTTCTGGTAAATCACCAGCACACCCCAAATCTCCCCCTCGGGCCGTCAGTCTCCCAGCGCTGTGCCACCTGCTGCCACCAGGTGCCGCTGTGCAATGGCTGATTTTGCTCAGGGCTCTGCTGGTGTCCTTGGCAGGGCAGGTTCTTGTGCTGAAGTGGCTCTTGAAGACATGATGGTCCCACACTTTCCATGGCAAGTTCAGCCCAGGGCACATCTTATTATGGATCTGAGATCAATAGGTTTCTTTGATTTTCTCTTTAATTCCCTACGGTGCTGGGCTCTGGCCTACTACTCTCTTTAAACACCTAACAGTCCTGAAGTAACCAGCACCCAAGGGGCGGGTCCTCTTTTCTATAAACAATCAAAATGTACAGGTTCTGTTTATCTTTGTAGCCAAAAACAATCAGGCTGATACCAGACTTTCCCAGGGAATTGTGAACAGTGATTTGTATGTCTAAGGGGTCACTTACTGTGAACCCAAAGAGCTTAACTCCTAACCTTAAGTTAGAAATGACTTAGTGACTTGAGGTGAATGTCACCCTCTTCCTGGGCTGAGCGCACCTGCACACCGCTCCTGCTGACAGAGACACTGGGCTGAGTCCTTCTCCTCTCAGGTCCACCTTTAAACTCCATACTGCACACTGTTCACGTTCCCATGAACATGGAATAAAAGGATTTGACCCACGATACAATTTGCAACTAGGAGAGTTTAAAGATGCCCTTTTGGAGGCACTTGTGTGAAGAGGGGAGGCATAATGTGATATTTCAGTTGTGATATTAAAAGACCAACCTACAGGGCCAGCAGACTGATAGCCCGTTCTCGACAGGTCTACAACAGAGAAGACTTTACTCCAGGGGAAACTACAGGCAGAGGCTGTGTGCAGAGAGCACTGCAGAGAAGGTCCCACCACCATCATATGTACGTGGTGAGGACTTCTGAGCAGGCAGAGGGGCAGGCATGGGACCAGGCCTGGCCTGCAGTTCCAAAGTCTCTGTGGGTGCCATGGATAGGGGGAGGGCATATCTGGATTTCTCTGTTTGGTCTTCAGTTGGAATTGGGGGCATACATTAGGGAAAATGCTGGTTTTTAATGAAGTCCTGGCCTTTTGGGGCTTCTTGGGACAAGCATCCATGTAGCAGCCCATATAGCCTATGGCTAGGAGGAGAGTTATAATACCTGTATGGCTCAGTTATGGAACACCTTGGTGAAAAGGGCATGGAGAGGGACTTAGCTCTCCTAACAAGCATAAGAATTCATGAGATTGAGAGCATTGGTGAATTGGTAGTCTCTACACCTGTGGTGTTGAGAGGCCGGAGATCAGTCTTATATTAGGCTGGAGAAGGCAGTCGGGGGCATGCATATTCTATCACGGACCCACTTACTCTGACTCTGTCTCCTCTCCT
>CAUYQV010087536.1:0-34758 GCA_963574575.1 Galagoides demidoff | reverse complement strand
CCCTGGGTAGAGTGCCATGGCATCACAGCTCATAGCAACCTTCAACTCCTGGGCTCAAGCGAGTCTCCTGCCTCCGCCTCCCAAGTAGCTGGGACCACAAGGCACCCGCCACAATGCCCGGCCAAAAACCAAATTCCTTGTTTCATCAATTTTCTGAATGATTCTTTTGTTTTCAATTTTATTAATCTCTAATTTAATTTTGGATATTTCTTTTCTTCTGCTGGGTTTGGGCTTAGGTTGTTTTTCTTTTTCCAATTCCTTAAGGTGGTTTGTGAGCTTGTTAATGCTTTCGCTTTCTGTTTTTCAGATGTAGGCATCTAAAGCAATATATTTTCTTCTCAGAACTGCTTTTGCAGCATTCCACAGGTTTTATAGCTTGTGTCTTCATTGTTGTTATGTTTGAGGAAGTTAATGATTTCCTCTTTTATTTCTACCTGCATCCAACTATAATTAAGCATAAGGTTGTTCAATTTCAATGCCTTTGTGTGGCATTGAACATTTTTGCTGAAGTCAAGTTCCACCTTTATTGCCTTGTGGTCTGAGAAAATACAAGGTAAAATGTCAAATCTTTTATTTTTGTTGAGGTTTGATTTGTATCCTAGGACATTATCTATTTTGGAGAATGTTCCAGGGACTGATGAGAACATATTCTTATCTTCAGGATGGAATGTTCTATATATCAAGCACAGTCATTCTAGGGTCACATTTAAGACCCTGGTGTCTTTGTTTATTTTCTTTTTGGAGGATTTGTCCAGCTTCACAGGAAGAGTGTTAAAGTCCCCTGTTATTATGATATATGGAATATTATATTGCTCACATTATTTAAGGTCTGTTTCAAGAATCTGGGTGCATTCAAGTTGGGTGTATAAATATTTAGAATTGAAATCTCTTCTTATTGTATCATTCCCTTGACCAATATGAAATGTCCATGTTTATCTTTTTTAACTTTAGTTGCTTTAAATCCACTTGTATCTGAAAATGTGATTGCAACCACTCTTTTCTTCTGAATTCCATTTGCTTGCATAATTGTTTTCCACCCCTTAACCCTGAGTTCTAAATTGTCCTTCAAGGCTAGGTATGTCTCTCTCTCTCTCTCTCTTCTTTAAAACAGAGCCTCAATCTGTCCCCCTGGGTAGAGTGCTATGGAATCACAGCTCACAGCAACCTCCAAATCCTGGGCTCAAGTTAGTCTCCTGTCTCTGCCTCCCAAGCAACTGGGACCACAGGTGCCCACCACAATGCTAGGACTTTTTTTTTTTTTTCTGGTTGCAGCCATCATTGTTGTTTGGTGGGCCTGGGCTGGATTTGAACCCACCACCTCAGGTGTATGTGGTTGGCGCCTTAGCCACTTGAGCCCAGACACCGAGCCTAGGTATCTCTCTTGCAGACAGCAAATAGATGTCTTGTGAATTTTTTTTAATCTTATCTGCCAGCCTATGTCTCTTCAGCAGAAAGTTCAAGCCATTAATCAGGGGTCCTCAAACTTTTTAAACAGGGTGCCAGTTCACTGTCCCTCAGACAGTGGAGGGCTGGACTGTGGGCCCCAGGAGGAGTTGGCTGCTAAGCAAGACAGGCAGTGGTAGTAAAAACACCCAGCAGGCTGGATAAATGTCCTAGGTGAGCCACATGTGGCCCACAGGCTGTAGTTTGAGGATGCCTGCCATTAACATTTATTGAGATAATTGATAAGTGTTGTGGAGTTCTATTCATCTTATTTTGTGGAAGTTTATTGCTTAGTTTTACATTTTTCATCATTGTGGAAGCTAGGTTTTGTCTTTGATTTCTAGGGGTTTAGTTTGTTGGTGGTCAATTGTGATGGTCAATGTGTAGAATAGGTCTAAGTATTTCCTGTAGAGCCGCTCTTGTTGTGGCAGGGTTCCTCCAAGTTTGCATATAAGTAAAAGATTTGATTTCTCCATCATTTTTAAAGCTTAGCTTAGCTGGATATAGAGATCTAAACTTAAAATTGTTTTATTTAAGTAAATTAAAGATAGATGACCATTGTCTTCTGGCTTAAAAAGTTTCATTTGAAAAGTCCGTAATAACCCAATGGATTTGCTCCTGTAGGTCAATTGGTACTTACTCCTGGGAGTTTCAAGAATATTCTCTTTTGTCTTGACTTTGGACAGGTTCATTGCTGCAATGTTTCTTGGAGAAGCTTGATTTGAGTTGAGATGACCTGGGGTCTGATATTCCTCTGAAAGGAGTGTGTCAGAATCTTGGTGATATTTGGGAAATTTTCATTTCTGAGATCCTCTAGTAGGGCTTCCATGCCTTTGGAGCATTTCTCTTCCCCTTCTGGGATACCCATAACTTGTATGTTTGAACACTTCATGAAGTCCCATGTCCCATAATTTTGTCATAATCCTCCCTTCCTCCTTTTTTTTTTTTTTTTTTTTTTTTTCTGTCTCTTTAACTGCCTGATAGCTCAAGAGCTTTATCCTCTATCTCTGAGATTCTTCTGTGTGGTCTAATCTGTTATTGATACTTTCTACCACATCTTTAAATTCCCTGATTGCTTCAACCCCTTTTAGCTCTGCTATATCCTTTCTATATTCTCTACAATATTCAGCTCTTATTTGATTCTGGTTTTGGATTTCCCTTTGTTTATTTTCCACTTTCTCAGCAATTTTCTTCATTGTTCTTACCATCTGTATTTTAAATTCCACTCTGTCATTTCTAACACTTATGGGTGGAATCTTCTGCAGTAGCTATCTCATGATGCCTTGTGTGTATGTGAGGGGAGGTGGTTGTTCTGGTCTGGTTTTTCATGTTGCTAGGATTTTTCTGCTGTTTCTTTCTCATGAGTGTTTTCTTTTTGTCTGTTTTCTTGCCTTACTTTTTCCTTTCACTTCCTCTTGCTCTAAGTTACTGCGCCTCTGATCTAAGGTGTTGAAGTGTCCTTTATTAAAGGAACAAAAGGACAAAAAGAGTGAAGAGGAAGAAGGGATAAAAGGGAAAAGATGGAAAAGAGAAAGGAAAGGGATTGATTAAAAGGGAAGATTGACAAAAAGAAGGGAGGAACAGAAAGAGACAGGAGTAATAGTGGTGTTCAGCAGGCTATCAGAACCCCCACCTGAGTTCCTTATTAAGCATTTAAGGTTCTAAAAATAAGCATTGAAATGCACAACTTCTGACGTAAGCATTTTTTTTTTTTTTTGAGCAAATGATGATAATAAGTTATTGAGCACCATCTTTGGAAGATTTATTTTTTAATGTAGCCCATCATATATAAGATTTTAGTAAGTAGAAGAGTAAAACTACTAATAAAATGGAAATTTCAGCTTAGTTATTTATTTTATAATTGTATGTCTTTTTTTCATCACCATCAATATTAACCTATCTTGTCACATATAATTTAACTTTTTATTCATTTTCTAATTTTAAAAATTCTGTGCTAGCAGCAGTTTATTTTGACTTTAGTCCTTCTGATGCTGCCCACAAATTCTTGAACTATATTCCTATGCTTGTTATTGTGATTTCCCCATACTTAATCCTCTTTTAAAAGTTCACACCTTATTCAAATAATCTACCAGGTGACTCTTTCACATTTTATTTTCTTGGGTATCGCTTATTTCTTTGTTATTATTACGTCTTAGAAACTGCCAGCTTCCAATTTTGCTATAGACTTTCTGTCAATGTGTTCTTTCCTCCCAGTTGTTTGAGCTTGCTGATGCATACATTTTTAAAGTCCATTTTCTTGGTTCTTTCATTCCTTTCAATTCATGATCATTATCTCCTAAATTGCCTTCCACTATTACATTTTCAGCATATAAAATATAGGTAATGAAAAACGTTGCCAGCATTTGGTCATCTATTTTTAAGTTTAATGTCTTTAGGAAAATTTGAAAGGCTTAAAGTATTATTCCTTTTCTTACAATTTGACAATCTATTTTAAAACTAAGAGATTGGTAGTTCAAAATATCTTCAAATAAATTAAAAGTGATTCATTGACTTGGTTACATGTTTCTTTGGGTGCCCAAACTTGTTAAAATAATCACCTCACTTGAGATTGCTTATGAAAACTGTCTAATCTAGATTGATGTTTCAGTAAGTTTCTGAAAAAACCTGATGTTCCTTTCTACTCTTTGCTTGGATCAATGTTCCCCATTACTTTTATAATTTTGTTTTGTTCGAAATCTTACCGTGCTTGTCAGTCAGTCATGCCACTTGTTAGTATTTAGATCAAAAGGTTATTTCTTTACTATGATTTCTACATGATTTACAGTAATATTGAACTGATAGTAACTGAAATTGATTTGGCTATTGACAAGGACAGACTAACAGGTAATTTAGGGGTTTTGTTTATGATGTTTTGAAAAGTAAAACCAATTTCCTATTAAAGTTTGATTTGAGATCTCAATAATCTTTCAGAAATCACCTTTTATAAAAAAAGTAAGTTTGTTCAGTAAGAACATCATAGTTTTCTCATATAAATAAAGGTGTGGACAGCCGCATTTCTTTGTACTCTTGACAACTGACCTTATTTTCAAAATCTTTGCAGGTAGATTTGAGAAAGGACTATGAATGTTTGGGGACAAAATTATAACAAATTTAGTTTCAAGATCTTAAGTAGCTTTTTTTTTTTTTTGGCAATTCTAGAATCTAGCCAGCACCTCATTCTATTCTAATTTAGAGAATAAGGGTTTCAAAGAGCTAAGCAGAGGCTGTTAACTTTAAAGGAAAAAAAAAAAAAGCCTGAAGGAAGCCTAAAACAAGGAATAAACACCAATTTGTCCTTTTAAAGTTACTCTCCTTATAGATGAGAAATAAAAACCAACTAAATAGAAATCTTCCTGGCCACAGTGAGCCACATAAATCTTAAAAACTGGAGTTTCTGGCCCTGATGGGATGGGAGGTAGGACAATAGGACATACCTTCTTCTATTCATCCCTCATTAACCTCATTAGACTTTCTTTGATGAGGGCGAAATAGAGCCCAGCGCTTGGTCATCATCCCTCTTTTTGCAGTTGTTACACAACAACCAACCTGCTTTCTTTCCCAAGAAATGATCACCTAACAAAGAGTGGTTCTGGCCAGTCTACGGAACACATACAGTGGGCCTTGGTATCTTCCGCTTCACCTTTTGCCACCAGAGGGCAGAAAACTCCACCCTTGAATCATGCTGTCGCCACCATTTTTAAACATGGGATCCATTAGTGGGCATGATCCTTCCTACACATGCTTGCTTCTCATTTCATAAATATTCATGAGTCTTCCTGTACCTTTTTTTTTTCTTTTTGCTGAAACTTTAAAATCACACCTTGTGTTCAGTTAAAGAGAGGGTCAAAGACAGAGAGACTGGGAGAGGATGTTTCTTAATGTCTGGTTGCAACTTAGCATTTGGTTACACTTTAACATATGGTTATACCTTATTGAATGTGTATTTGGTCACCTACTTGCAGAAATCCCTGTTATCTTTACTCCCTTCTAAATGCTTGCTGACAGCTTCTGCCTGTGGTTGTGTTTCTTAGCCTGCAAGGATGACCAGCTTGCAGGCTGCAACCCTTTATGATAAATCAAGTTCTTCTTTCTAAATTTACAAATCTTGTCATTCTCTCTTTTGAAATACCTGAATGGAAAGATAGACCTATATACGTGCATCAAACGACTTAATATTGCTAGAAATTTGGTCCTCCCAAATATTTCTCAATCTCAATAAGCTTTCTTTAAATGTTGGTTCTATCATTTACAATGAATATGAGAATACCAGCTACTTAGACTATGTAAAAAAAATATTTTAGGGTGGCACCTGTGGCTCAAAGGAGTAGGGCACTGGCTCCATATGCCGTAGGTTGAGGGTTCAAACCTGGCCCCAGCCAAAAACTGTAAAAAACAAACAAACAAACAATATTTTAAAAACATTTAAAACCCAAATAGGTAAATATTAATAAATGCAAAGAAAGTCATGGCATAGAGATAAGACTATCGACAGATTTATTCTAATACATTTCAAAAATTAAAACTAACTTAAGCACAAATTAATATTTTCAGTCATTCTTGAAACCATTCAGCTGATTTAATAGGTATTTTAAAACTTGCACAAGAAAAAAGCAGGTTTTTAATTACTACCCAAGATTTATAAAACAGCCAGTTGCAATCTTACACCATCATTCTAAAGAAAAGAAAAAGAAAGTCCATAATAATGCAACCCATGTTATAATGTTGGTACCAAATTTGATGAGAAAAATGAGAAAAAAAGAAAATTGCATAGCAATGTTATTTATGAACACATGAAATATCCACATAAAATATTAGCAAAGCAAATCTAATCATAGATTAAATAATAATAATTAATAATAATGCATCATGGCCACTTCTTCAATCTTCTATAAATGCCTTCTCCACCTCTTAAATAACCAGATACATTCTTCTGTAAAGAAGAATAAATATGTTTTTGTCATATGTTGAAGAGTTTCCCTTTGTTTTACTTTTCATTATAGTGTTTTGGTCATTTCAGAGGATTTTTAAAGCTCAATAAATTCCCATTTGACTAAGGTCAGACGTTCAAAGGCAGACACACATTCACAGAAACAAATGTGATCAGGATAACTTTCTCTGTTGCTGTTTAAAACTTGATCCTGCATCTGAGACAGTATATTACAGCGTCAACTTACATTGTTTCTATTTGTTTGGTGAACCCTGGGAATCTGCCACAATGTGATCTAACCAATAACTAAAGCAACTTTGGGGGGAAAGACTCTGGCTGTGTTTTTTACTTGCAAAATATGGTGCTTTGGGACCCTATTGAGAATAAAGCATAGAGCAGCGTGTTATGTAAGCACTAAAGAAACAATAAATGCATGCTCTCAAGAATCTGCTGAATTTTCTATCTGGATAAAATGAGATATTGCCTAACAATTAAGGTAAATTAAGCAGCTGTTTCTTATTATATTGTGCCAATGCTACCTCAAATTTGTAAATTGTTGATGGGAGATCAGAATGAGAAGGAAACAATATCATTTCACATTTCTATAGCTATTCATTTTATGTTTATCATAAGAAACAAGTGTTTTGCAGCTGGTAGTAACCACAAATAAAACACGGAAATCTAAGAAAATTTAACTGTTTAAACTGAATAAACAGTCAAAAAATAAAAGAATTGGAACATACTAGTTATAGTTGTAAAATGTCAGACTCACTTAATGTCGGACTCAAGAAACTGCTGCAGGAGTTAAATGATACCAATGTTGGCATGTCACCTTTCCACTGGGAACTGAAGATAAAATAATAAGCTGCAAAATACATGATGATATTTAATGCCTTAAAGACCAATGAGTACTCCAAAAATAAATGGATTAATTGATAGAACTCAAATTTGAATAATTAAGATTACATATTGAAGTTTTAATACAACAGATATTGTGTTATTTCCTCATTCAAGTAGCTTGATTTTTTTTAACTTTACTTAAATCACTTAGAGTTTCTGAAATATGAAACAAAATTTAGAAATCATAAAAAGAAGGTGGCTTTGGAGAAATCCATGAGTTTTTTGATCATTAGCCTACCTCAAATAGTTCTTTTGTTCAGACCTACAAATTTTTTGTCCCTTTTTTTGAATTCTACATTTATTGTATCAGAGAGATTTAAATTATTTTTAATTTATTTTTATTGTGGTGAACATACTTATATAATTTATCATCTCTATCATGTTTACATGTACAGTTCAGTGGTAATAAATACAATGAGATTCATGAATTCTTGGAAAAGAGAAAGATCTTTTTTTTTTGTATCTATGAACACAATAAAATCACATCTGTGTTCACACAAATGCATATATCTCTTTGTCACAAGGTGACCAAACCTCTCACTCTTGGTGGACAGTCCCTATTTTTAACAATTTGTCCCACGTCCCATGGCGTTTTAAAAAAGTCCCGATTTTCGGAAAGAATGCAGGACAAGCTAGGGAACAGTGGGAGAACGGGAAGGGAATATATGGTTTTCGGCTGCCATGTGGCTATTTTGCCAGGACATGAGTTTTATATTATTTTTGTTAATTTTATAATGTTAAACTTTAATAATAATAAATAATTGTTGAGAACTGATTATCAAAGTTCACATTGTTGATCAGTTGTTAGAATTCAACCACCATTGTTTGGACTTAATGACAATGGCATTTTTTGGCATTGGCAACCATGAAAACATTTTGTAACTGTCTCTCAGATGATACACATTGCACTGTGTGCTAGTGCTAGTTAAACAAGTGATGTCAACAGATCAGCTATTCAGATAATTTAAGTAAGTAATTTATTTATTTATTTCATGAATTTAGCAGACAGTACTTGTATTATTTATATTTTATAGTGGGGACAAAAAGTCTAGCGCAGGCCTTGAAAGTGACACTTACAACTTACGAAGTATCATTATTAAAAAATATATATTGATAAGGAAAAGGTTAAATCTTGGGCGTCAAGAAAAGCCACAATATAGAACAAATGGTTAGAAATATTTCATCATTTTGAAACAAACCATGTTCCATACAATAATGCACTAAAAATTGTGGGATATGCGCTGCCCTTACCAGGAATGAATGCTGCAACTGAATGCATTTTTTCTATGGTAAATAAAGTGTGAACATCAGAAAAATCACAATTAAGTGTTGAGAATTTGAAAGCCATTTTATGTGTGAAATATAATTTAACAAATTCTTGTGAAAAATTTCATGACCTTTTAAACAACAACAGCAATCTACTAAAAGAAATTCACTCAAATGAGAAATATGCCAAAGAATACAATAATACTATACATAATTTTTTAATGTATTATATTTGTAAATTATACTTATGTTGAAATTAAAAAATATATATATTACAATACTATTTTTTCATTCTATGGAAATTTTTGTTGCTCCATATAGACCAAAGTTTTAATTAAGAACCTCCCCCCCCCACCCACGGTCAATGGAGTCCCGCTTTACCAATGTTAAAATCTGGTCACCTTACTCTTTGAAACACTTTTAAATTTCTTTATAGTAGTAACATTTATTGTATAAAACAACTATTTCATGCAGATTTCTTTACACAGCGTGGGCAATCAATAAACACTGAACATATACAGGGGCATCCCATTAAGCCAAGATATCATCCTTCATGTTGGAAACATTTTTCAAACATATTAAGAATTTAAAAATTTGGTTTACTTGTACTCCTTTTCTTTCACTAAAGTTTTTAAAGGATATTGTTTTGGTGAGCACATTACATTCTAGTACACATTATCTTTTCTTTAAGGAATTAAGGTATTAGAGTTTCTATGTGGAAGATGATATATTACCTTTGCAAAGGAAGGTAATGAAGCCTGAAGAAGATGGAAAATTCTTTTTCTTTAGGTTGCTAAGTTCTCAAAACTTTGACTTGTGTTTCCACACTAGACTGCATTCCTAATATTTACTGTCTCTGTGGTGGTCATTTTATTGTGTTACTTAGCATTTGTCAAATGTCTTCTAATATTTTACTCTTTTTCTATTTTACAGATGCTTCTTCTGATCTAGTGGTAAGAGGTAAGAAAATTGAAATTATTATGTTAACGGAATTTACTAGGCTGAATATCTCTACTCATTTATTTTCATAAATTTATTCACAACAATAAAAAGTCCTTAGCTTCCTTCTTAACCTATAGTAAATTATTATGACCACAATTATTAATTAACTTAGAATGTATGGCATTATAGATTCAGTAGATCCTCTGTAAGCTTGCCATTCAAAGTAATGGTGAACATAAGGAGGTGGTTAACATAAGGAACTAAGCCTAGTGTACTAACATCAGTCTAGGAAAATTAGGTCAACTTAAGAAGCTGGTCAATGTAGGGAGGTGGTCAATTATTGAATTCTAGTATCTTTTTAGAAATATTTGTTGTTATTATGATGGTGGTTTTATGACTTGTATAGCTTTTTAGACTTTAAATTTAAAAGCATGTTTCAAAGCATTTTTCATTTTATTTTTATTTAAACCTAATAGACTTATAACTGGCATCAATAAAATGCCTGTAGACAGATTTAGAAAATGATGCAGTAGAGGAGTGATTAAGTATGTTTCTCCAGATCCATCAGAAAAGCTCCTTCACTACACTTTTTAGAGGATGTTTAGTACATATTGAAGCATAAAGAAGTGCTGCATATATGTATCCTCCTTTTCTTGACAGGTACACCCAAAACACAAACCAAACAGCCAGGAGTTACTTGATTGGCAGTTGGTTTAATTAGAACTGTTAGTCATGGCTGGGATAACAAGTATCAGGGATAAAGAGGAAAAGTAGAAGTTAAGAGTAGCTTGTGGCCAGGCATGGTGGCTCATGCCTGTAATCCTAGCACTCTGGGAGGCCAGTGCAGGTAGATTACTTGAGCTTACAAGTTCAAGACCAGCATGAGCAAAAGCAAGACCCCATCTCTACTAAAAATAGAAAAAACTGAGGCAGGAGGATTGCTTGTCTGAGTTGGAGGTTGTTGTGAACTGTGACACCATGGCACTCTATCCAGGGTGAAAGCTTGAGTCTTTGTATCCAAAAAAACAAAAAAAGAGTAGCTTGTGAGTACTACTTGGCAAAAGATAAGAGAGTTGTGAGACAGGAGGGGCTGCATATTTACTATTTTAAAATATTCTTTATTACTATCTTTTTTTTTCCAGTCAAATGTTAATTTTAGTAAAAGTAGAATAAACTATAGTTTACCTGGGTAATTAGATGTGACATGAAATTTTTGGCAAATAAATAAATTTAATACTAAAAACTATCCTGTATTTATTTCTATCCATACTCCTAAATCCTCAAAGACAGGACTGATAGATGTTATGAATTTAATTTAACATTTGTCAAAAGTAGAAGAACAGGTGTTTCTCTTTTATCCCCCTTTTTTATAAAGCAAAATGATAATCTTTATAGAATTTGAGGCATATCCTGTATCCCTTCTATTATAATTACATCTTTCTGTTATTTCCAAGTAATATATGTCCTCAAATTTATAATTTTTATGAGTTTATGGGTTATTCATATAATTATGCTGATCTGGGCCAGATTCTGCTAACCTTATCTTACCTGAGGTTACTTGGGGATGCCAGGGGGTTGGCTGAGGCCGTTGTTTGGTCTAGGACGGCCTTGACTCAGTCAACTCTGGCTCTTTCACCTGTGTCTCACATCTTCTCCTTGGGGTTGCCAGGACTTGTTTGTGAGAAGAAACAGAATTATACAGATGCTTCTTGCACCAGGTTTGCTTTTTTTTCCATTGAAAGGGGCAAGACACAGACGTGCTACAGTAAGTGGAGAAACATATTCTCCCTATGATGAGTCACACAGGGAGGCTACAGGAGCTATCCAGAATTTCAGCGTATGCTATCAATTCATGTTCCACAATAAATATTTCTTCTGTGATAGCTGATGAAAACATGGAGTTTCAGGAAAGGTTGTAGGAGTGCCTCCTATGGTGCACAGAAATGGAAGGGAATTCTAGGCTGCAACAGGCTGAAAAAACAGAGCAAGTTAACAGATTCTGAAGATTATTGTCTTGGAAGTTTAGAATTAGAGGAGAATCTTGAACTTAAATTATGTGAGTAAATATAGGAGGAAAAATGATCTCGAAGTTTTCATTGTAATAATATTTTATGTAAGGATCTTAAGTTGAAAATTAGAAGCTAAAAATATTACCTACTTCGGTGTTTGCCAAGTTTTACAAAAATGGATAGTAAGATACAAATACAACAACTGGACTTACACTCTCATCACTGCCACGTCTTAACTTTCTATAATTCAATGTTTAGTCTCCTTTTTCAATACTGCCAGAATTTGAATTTGCATTTTTTTTCTTATTTTAGATTAGAGACAGGCAAATACTTTCAAATAAACCAAACTTCAATTCATAGCGAGATTTATTATAAAAAAACAGAATGCTAAACAATAAAATTAGTTATTGCCAGTATCATAAAGTGTTTTGATACTTCTAGGGCATTATAGTTTATAGTAGAGAGACAAGAAATTGTGTGTGTGTGAGTATGTAATTTGGATATATATGATCTAATCCATTAAATGTTCATCAGAGAATTTAACATGATGTATTTTCTCTTGGTTTTTGGTCATTGGTTGATAACCAATCAGAATCATATGATAAATATTTTTGTAGCATAATTTTGGAGTAAAACAAGGAAGTAGTAAGGTTAAGTAGGAAGGTTAAAATATCTACGATCTTTCCTATCACAGAAAGAGTTTTCCAACCCTGACTTTGAAGATTGCTTTAGATTGTAAATAACAAGTATTTATTGATTTTAGGTAGCACTTATATACTATGTATTCCTATCTTCATTGGACAATTTGAAACATTCTCTCTTTATCTTAATGTGTGACAATTATGTTTGCAAATGCATCCAAGAAAAATACAATCCTCATAGCTGAAAATCACTACAGTAACCTTTAAAGTGCTCCTGTGCCAATGCCAGTGCCTACTCCCCCCTCCAAAGCAATTTTGAAATTCATTTTCTATTGTCATCTCAACCTAATTCCCTGAATGTCATCAAAATATCTTCCTTTCTATATTTCCTTTAACTTCAGATAATGAAAAAGTCATCAGGGGCCAGATCAGGTGAATAGAGAGGGTGTTCTAATGCAGTTATTTGTTCACTTGATACAAAACTTTCTCACAGACAGTGCTGTGTGAGCTGGTAAATTGTCATGGTACAAGAACCACCAGTGGTTGGTGAAATGCTCAGGTGATTTTTATTTGGCTCTTTCAGCAGCCTTTTTAGTACTTCCAAATAGTAAATTTAGTTAACTTACTGACCCGTTGGTACAAATACATAATGATCAACACCTATGATATCAAAGAAGGTTAGCAACATCATTTTGACTCTTGATTTGTCCTGACAGAATTTTCATCATGGTGACTCCCTTTGTGCACTTTGATGGCTTTCATTTATGTTTCATAACCAATGATAACAAGGCACAAAACATCGTCTTGTCTCTACAAAAGATATTGGCAAATACAGACTCTTCTTTGGTTTTGTTCATCAGTGAGCTCTTTGGGGACCATTTTTGCACACACCTTTCTCATGCCATGATTTTCACTTAAAATTTTTCTGTTTCTCTACTGATGTTTACTTGGTCTGCTGCTTCTCACAGTCAGCCAATGATTTTGATGTACATTTCAGTGACGTTTGCCATGTTTTCATGGGTTCCACTTATTCCTGTCCACCATAACCTCTCTTCACTAGTGATGCTTTCTTTCCTCTCAGAACAACATTGAAAACATTTGTACACTGACATTTTCTTCATGGCATTATCCCTATAAACTTGGACCAACACATCCCTGATCTTACCTCCACACTTACCAAATTTAACAAGAAATTTGATGTTTATTTGTTGCTCTAATTCAAACTCTGACAATCTTGTGATGGCACACAAAAACACACAAAATAATGACTGCCAGTCAGCAAGATCATCACCGACACAACTTACAGTGTGGCCAATATAAGCACATGATGAAAAGTTTGCCAACTTAATTGTCAGATTTTTGTACATACCTTTCTCTTTTGTTTTTTGGCCTAAGAAGAACTAATTAAGGACATTTAGGTAAAATATCTTTCTATCTCTGATAATTTAGCCATAAAATAATTGTACAGCCCTACTTTTATATTAGATTGTATGAAAAAGCAATAAAAACATTCTTCAAAATAAGATCATACAATAGAGTTTCAAATTTTAAAGCTATAAACTATAATTCTAGGTTATAATATATTAGGTTAGTTCATAAATATTTAATTGATACATCTTTTTATTTTTAAGATATCTTAATGACAGATAGTAGAACTATGGTCAAAATTGAAGTGTTAGTAATCAATAATGATCCTTTGTATCTCTGTGGCATCTCTTGCTATTTCCTTCTTTTCATTTCTTAGTGAGGTTATTAGAGATCTTACATTTCTGTTTCTAGTTAACTTCGCCAAGGGTTTATAAATTGTATTAATCTTCTCAAAGAACCCTGTGATTTGCATGGGCTGTGTGTGTGTAGTCTCATATCTCAACATTGCCATGATTTTACTCTCTTCTTTTCCACCTCTTTAAATGATTAGGTTAGTTCCAAAGTCTTCTTTTGAATTCTGAGATTCTTTTTTAACAATGTTCTACTCTGTTGGTAAGACTCTCTGATATCTGGAAATTACCAAGGACTCCCCTCCCAAAAGACTCTTGGAATTGATAAATAAATTCAGCAAAGTCTGAAGCCACAAAATCCATTTACACGAATCAGTAATATTTCTATGTACTAATAATGATCAAGCTGAAAATTAAGTCAAGATCTCAATACCATGTACAATACCTGTGAAGACAGCAAATACTTAGGAACATGCTTATACAAGGAAGTAAAAGACCTCTATTCGAAGAACTCTGAAACACTGATGAAAGAAATTACAGATGACACAAATGATTGAAAAAACTCAGGTATCGTGAGTTTTGCATATGTTCATGCATCAGTTGAATGAACATTTTTAAAATGTCTATGGGCCCCCAAAGTGATTTACAGATTCAAAACAGTCCCTATCAAAACCACCATCATGTTTTACAGATATGGAATAAATAATTATATGCTTTGTTTTGAACCAAAAAAAGAGCTGATTAGCCAAGGCCAAAAAATCTTAAGCAAAGAGAATAAATATGAAGGTGTGATACCAATGTGATATTGCTAGATGTTAAATTATGCTGGAAGGCTGTATTAATTCAAAACATCATGGTATTAGTACAAGATAGAGGCAGAAACCAATAGAACAGAGCTGAGAGAGCAGATATAAAATCATCTACCTCCAACCAACTGGACTTTGACAAAGCAGACAACACCACACACAGGAAAAAGAAGACTTATCCGATACATAGGGCTGGGAAAATTGGATAGCCACAAGCAGAATAATGAAACAGGACCCCTGTATATTACCACTCACCAAAGTCAATTCAAGATAGATAAAATACTTAAAATAAAGCACGAAACCATAAACATTCTAGAGGAAAAAAAAAACGCTTCTAGACATCAGTCTAAGGAAGGAACCTATGACAAAGATCATAAAAGTGATTACAAAATCAACAAAAATGAATAAATGGGACTTGATTTCTTCGAAAAGCTTCTGTACAGCAAAGGAAATAGTGAGCAGAGCAAACAGACAACCTGTCAAACAAGAGACAATATTAGCCATCTATCCATCCAACAAAAGGCTAATATCCAGAATTGATAAAGAGTTTAAAAATATCAAGAAAAAAACAAAACATTAAAGAGTAGGCAAAAGACTGTGACATTTGAAGTATTCTCCATTCTCTTCTCTGAGCACTAGAGCAGTGAAGAATATGATTACATTTGGACACTTACAGTATGTAGAATTTCTAATTACAGGGAGATCTTACTCATAACTCACACTGAACTAATCAAGGTAATTCCCTAGAAACATTCTTTCTATTGCTGTAAATAAGACCCCTGTATTCCTTGGGCTATCAAGTCATTGTTTCTGTAAATAAAATAAAACTATATCAAAAGTCATTACACTGAGACTTTGGGAGTTCCTCTTTTGTCAGGCCAATTTTAAGCGATAGAAATGGCAAGGAAGATAAAGATAATGATATCTGAAATGAGTAATAATTATCTACTGCCTGACCCCAAAAGAACTTTATTAGAGGCCAAGTGATATTTTAAACGAGGATACAGCCTAGCAATATTTCCCTCAAATTGTGACATGACATACAATTTTGCTTAAAAATATACTTTCTAAAATCCTAGAGCCTTCAGAAATATAAATCAGAGTTTGAATTTTGCTTTTCCTTTGTTCATATTTATTAATGGCTTTTTCTCCGAAGTGAAAACCCGGTCTTCTTCATTTATTGAGGTTTAGCAAATACAAGAAATAATTGGAAGAATATCTTGATTGTTTGCAATTCATCCAAAAGAACTGCAACTGATAAATCCTCTAAAGATGACTTCCAGATGATCGATCATTTTCATCAGTTTCCTCCATAAACTATGCTTAGCATTTAAAAACCAAATCATAATCTGCATTACTGACGGCATAATAATTGCTGCAATCCTTATGTAGTGATTTTTAACAGGAGAAAAAGAAAATATTTATAAGTATGATGGTGTGTTCCTTCCTGCCCATTTCTTTTTACTCTGCTATTTGCCATATGATCCCATTATCTTGGTTATAGCTGAGTGAACATAGCAGGATGGCTGCTTGCTCAAGGTAGGCCAAAATCATTCATTCCTATGAACCAAGTTGCTGAAGATGAGAGTCTCAGTAACCAAGTTGTTACTTAACACAAGACTGTCAATTTATTTTTTACTTCTACTAAAGGTATAATAGTCACAAACACTGAAATCCTGTTGTTCCCATAACTGGCAATTTTACCATCTCTGGCACCTATAAAAGGTCACCCAAACTGTTGATAAATTTCTTGTGAAATATGAACAAACATTACTTGGATAATTTGAAGTATTATTTTTTAAAAAATAATTTGAGATACTCTTCCTGATTAAAGGCAATATTAGACTTTCCAAAAAGCTGAAATTCCCAAAATGCCAGTTCTGTTACTTATTTTTCACTTGGGTAGGATAAGCACTCATTTTGCATTACTGATGCTGGTATTCCAATATCACCTGAAGAGCACAACTCCATAAGGTTCTTCCATCTTTAGAGCAACTATTATTTTGGATAAAAATGTCTTGCAATTATTACCATTACTTTAACAGATAATCTGAGCACTATAAGTATTCAAAAATATTTTCTACAAAGAAAAATAATTGTAGAAATTTCTTCCTTATCATTGGAATTTGGGAGACATTCATATATCTAGTTAAAATGCCTATTGTTATATTGTACCTCCAATATCACAAGAGTTCCACTAAGGTACAAATTGATGCAAATGACTTCAGGACAAAAATATGACCATAAGTGACAATGAGGCAAAGAGAGACTCAAGGGAAGACTAAAATACAGATGGTTTTGTTCTTTTCACAGGGTAGATTTAAAGTTAAACCTACTTAAACTTATAAATTGAAAGTTATCTTACTGGAAGAACCAACTTGATATGAGGTTTCTATTTTCAACATTGTTTTTCTTTACAGATAGATAGGTAAATAGGTAGAAGATATATACAGAGGTAGGTGAAAATTGATAAACATAGATAATCTTCATACATTTACATATGGATATGTGTATATGTATATTTAATCATTTTATTTCCCTTTAAGTCAGCATATAAAATTAATTTTCTTTTTCTTTCTTTCTTTTCTTTTCTTTTCTTTTCTTTCTTTTTTTTTTTTTTGAGACAGAGTCTTACTATGTCACCCTCGGTAGAGTGCCGTGGAGTCACAGCTCACAGAAACGTCAAACTCTTGGGCTTAAGTGATTCTCTTGCCTCAGCCTCCCAGTAGCTGGGACTATAGATGCCCACCACAATGCCCAGCTATTGTTTTGTTGCAGTTGGTATTGTTGTTTAGCCGGCCCTAGCCGGATTCTAACCTACCAACCCCAGTGCATGTGGCCGGCACCCTAATCATTGAGCTATGGGCGCTGAGCCATAAAATTAATTTTCTAAATTACTTTCATTTTGTTGAATGGAAGGGGGACCTATGTGAAAGAATCCCAGTGGATAGTTTTGGTAAAAATTAATTACTTAAATCAGGCAACACATAATGCTACTCACTTGCCTGGAAACCATAAAACTGCTGCTATTTTAGGGAAAGCTTGAAGTTAAGAATCAGATCTGCAGTAAACTTGGATTGAGGGAAGGCATTTCTGGGACCAATGATGCATGCTCTGGTAATAAAAATAGAGATCAATAGGACGTTGAAATTCAGAGAATTGAAACCTAGAGCTATAGTCAAAATAAAACACTGCTTATAAAGATTTTAAAAAGATAGTATGTTGGGTAGACATGAAGCTACATGTGTATGTAAAATTAGAGAAGATCTAAGGAACAAAAGGCTGTACATCTTGTTCTAAATAAGCAATCAAAATGTAATTTTTATGCAGTTTTTGTTTGATATTGTAGTGTTATATAATTTAAAGCTTGTTTTTATAGAGATAGGAACATCTATAAAAGAACATCCAAATCATCTTCTAGAGATCCATGATAAACAGAGAAGAGAAAATGACTGGTTTAGTTGGTGAATAAAAAAAAAGATGAATTGTAAGAATTCTATAAAATTGGAAATAACAGCATAATTCGCCATGTGTATCTATAGTAGTTGTAAATTAAAGAAGGAATTTTTAATATTATAATATGCCTACGGCATGTCTGGCATTCCTAGAAAGAGTATGGAAAAAACACACTTGTTTTTGTTTATCTTGGCCTAGGAATGCCCCCTCTCACTACCATTCACACTTCATCAGCAAACGTCCGTCTCGTGGTCTCCCTAGATGCTGGGGGCCGTGGGACTGGTGTCTGTATAAAGTATATCAACGTGTTTCACAAGCCTTAGAGGATACTTGTGAACAGTAGCAATCTTTCTCGTAGACTATAATTCTGAGGGGCTTGCCCATAACTACCAAACTGAGGAAAGACATATAACATAGGATATTAATTAATTGCCATTAAAAACATATTACCACAGGTATCAAAAATATTCAATATACACAATTTGAGTAGTGAAATAGACTGTTTAATCTTACCCTGGTGAAACTAGATGAATCCGTCTCACATTGGAAGTATACCTACCATAAAAGCCTACATATTTATTTTCTTGGGCAAGAACATCAATGACTGACAAAGATGGTTTTGAATGGTAGGTTATTATTCTTAAAAGGTTTAAACATGAATTCTGGTGGTCTTAATAACTATTTTTCATTTTTAGATAACTTTACGTTTTTCTGCTTTGATCCACGATGTATTGATTAAAAAAACAAGTATTTATACTCTCACTATTTTTCCTCTTGTGGGATAATTTATTCTGAAGGCTGTCAGAAAGAGTTAAATAAAATATTTACTGTTTAAAAATTGGTATTATTTCTTCCTTCAGATAAATATTTTCAGAACTATTAATTTTTTTGTTGGTACTATACAATAAACTTAAATAATATTACACTAATTGGAAATAAAATATTTAAAACAAAAATATAGAATAAAACAATAATACTTCCACTTTGTAAAGTTGAAACTTGAATAACTCTGGTTTTCAATATGTAATTGAATAGTATCTTCTCTGATTCTTTTTCAAATATATGATCACATACATCTTCATCTCTAGTATTATTCACTTACAACCTTCAAAAAGTTAGATTTCATGTCAGATGTAAATTGAGGTGTAAATAAAATATACTAAGAATATATCTCTTTGAAAGAAAAAGGTAAATACTCATTTTCTATTTCAATTTAGAATACCTCAAAAGGAAAATGATGTAGATTTTAAAGGATTGATGATATAAAAGAATGTATCAAATACTTTCTACTCTGTTGATTTTAATAATGCACAGCTTTTCCCTAAGCTATCATTCAAATAATGTATCACCACTTTCTACATAAAACTTTTTTAAGTCTCTTCATATTTACTCCTCAACAATACCTCTAAAACTAATGTAGTAAGGTATATAAGAAGAAAATTCTCTCTCTCTTTCTATTCATGTGTGTGTGTGTGTGTGTGTATGCAATGAGAAAGTATATTAGATATACTTAATATTTTAGCTCTGTGAATGTAAATGAAAGAAATTTAGGAAAAATATGAATGTCCAGTACATTCACACAAATTTCAAGTAGTATTTGCATAGTGTAATGATTATTTTAGGTCACACATTTACTTGAGGAAGTAGTTTTTCATTTAACTTCTATTGAATCATTTTATAGATTAATATAAAAATGCTGATAGTTGATTGGCAAGTTGTACATATATAGACTTTAATATGCAGAAATATTTTTACCAACATTTTATACAAAACTTTTTGGAAATATTTTTAAACTTTAATAAATGAACATTATAGAGTTCAGTTTGCTACATAAATGCATTTAATGAATGTCATAGACAGTTTCATCTGTTTATTTAACTATGTATTTATATCAATCCATAAAAAAATTCAGTAGAGGTTACATGAAGAGCTACTTCCCCAAGTACATGTGTGGTCTATAGTTATGATTAAACTATACAAATCTTACTTGAAATTGATGTGAATGTACTGGACATTTAAAATTTTCACCAAAATCCTGTCATTAACATAAAAAGTATTTAACAGAGGAGAAATGGGAACAAAAATATTAAATGTACTTCATACTTTTATTTTATGATTTTTTTCTTTTATAGCTTTTAAAATATATACACAAGATACTGAAAGTATGTTAATATTTTCATTCTATTTTTAATTTTATATTTTTAGGAACTGACAAACTTACATGTCATTCTAATATATTTTCCAGTTATTAGTTTAGTATGTGCCATTTCAAACTCACGTAAAATACACGTATTCCAGGAATGGTACAAAGTTTTATATCTTTACTTATAAATATTAACATATATTAACATTGTATCCTTTGTTAGGATATTAAAGAAGAAAAAAGAAAAAATAATTAAAATAATAAAGAAGAAAAAGGTAGTGTGGTGTACATTCATTTTCATAGATGACTAAGTTTTGATAGGGACTAGGAATGTGAACCTTGAAAGCCATTTGGTCTCATCAGTATGTAATTTTAGTATATTGAAACTTGAGTAGAGTTTAAATTTAAAATATCCCTTTAGTTACAGGAAGTAGACAAGGATTATCTTGCTTTAAATATTTTTTTTTTCAAATTAAAAGATGAGAATCTTACCTACAATATATTTAAACCCTATCTCTTCATCTCTACTTCCTATAGCATTATTTTGCTTAACATTTTTTACCTCCTTTTACCTCCTTACTAAATCTTCCCTATTAAAAAAAAAAAAAAACCTCAGTGGGCTGTTGTTTTTTTTTCTAATTTTTTCTTTTCAAATTTTTTTCAATTCCCCCCCCCCCAAAAAAAAAATGTAGGGGTAAAAGTGTTTTTGTTACACAATGGATTGTATCATGCTGAAATCAGGGCTTGCAATATATCACCACCAGAATAGGTTACATTGTATCCTGTAATTAAATTTTTATCCTCAACTCCATTCTTCCTCCTTCTTAGTTTTCTATGTCCATTATATCACATTAAGACTATATGTATCCCTACTTTAGCTCCCATTTATAAAATGAGAAAATATGTTTTCTTTCTTAAGATACTTCACTTAAGATAATGGTCTCCAGGGCCCTCCAAGTTGCTAGTTTTCAGTGGAGTATTGATCTCCCCAGCAATTATAATATTGTGGTTAGTTCTTTGCTTAGTTCTAGTAGAATTAGTTTCAGAAAGAAGGGAACTTCTGTGTTAGGTTCATATATATTTTGAGCTGTAATATGTTCTTTTTTATTTGCTCCCTTTATCATTATATAATCAAAATTTTGTCCTTTGTTACCATTGTTGATTTTAAGTTGATTTTATCTGCTTTGAGAATAGCTACTCATGTTTTGTTTGTTGGTTTTCATTCCATGGAATTTTTTTTCCCATCTTTTTACCTTGAGTCTATGAGAATCTTTGCAAGTGAAATGGATTTCTTAAAGGCAGCATATATTTGGGTGTATTTTCTTATCTCTTCAGATAATCCATATTTTCCAATGGGGCATTAAGACTGTTTACGTTTAACATTAATGTTGATATTCGAGACACTCTTTTGTTTATCATGTTGATCATTACAGAGATGCTTTGTTTTCTCCTCTATAATACTGTTATATAAGAACTGTAACCTTTAACTTAAGCATGTTTTTACATTTGGTGGATTTCTATTGTTACATTCCACAACCAGAGTACCTTTAACCATTTCCTGTAGGGCAGGTCTCATGTTGACAAATTCTCTTAATGTTTGCTTGCCTAGGAAGGTATTTATTTCTCCTTCACCTATGAAACTTAGTTTTACAGAATACAAAATTCTTTATTGGAAGTTATCTTTTTTAAAAAGACTAAGAATGGTACCCCAATCCCTTCTGGTTCATAAGGTCTCTGATGAGAATTCTGCCATTGGTCTGATGAGTTTTTCTTTATAAGTTACCTGTTGTTTTCATCTTGTAGTTTATGGATTTTCTTTTTCACTTTGACTTTGGTCATAATTGTGAGTATGTGCCTTGAGGATTTCCTAGTTTCTCTGAATAGTCTATGAGTTAAATCACCTTATAATTGGTTATTGAAATCTATTTGGATATCTGGTAATACTAGCGGAGTTTTCCTCAATTATTCCCTCAAATAGGTTGACCACGCTTTTTTGTTTTTTCTTCTTTTTAAGGGATACATATGATTCTTATACTCATTTGCTTTCCACAGTACCATATTTCTTGGAGAAAGTGATCATTCTTGATTCTTATCCTTACATTGCTGACTGACTGAGTTAATTCAAAAGTCTTGTTTTAGCTCTGAAATTATTTCTTCTGCTTTGTCTAGTAAGTTTTTAAAATTTTGTAATGAATTTTAAAGCTCCCTGAATAACTCCTACATTTCTATAAGGTCTGTTATGTATTTTCTTATCTTATCTTTCTCTTTCGTGAATATTTTATTTGTCTGACATTTTAACAATTTCCTTTTGATTGGTGTCTATTCCTGGACAATTACTGTGTTCCTTTGAAAGCATCAAAGCCTCCTGCTTTTCATTGTTATTTTCTTCTCATCTGGAACCTCTTCTATCAGCTCAAGAAAAATTATGTTCTGGTGCACATTCTCTTTCTTAGCAACTGCTGCTCATTGCATAGGGACTGGTCACTGGCTTATGCACTTCACTTCTAGCCTAGATAGGACAGGGAAGAGGTGGGTGGATGAACTGCTGCTCTCCTATGTCTCATAAATTCCCCTGTGGTTTTCACCGGGGGTTAGTGTACTGCTGTGAAAGCCATCACCCCACCCAGGTACAGTGGGTGGCAGCAGGGAAGGGCACACAGTGATCCAAACATCCCCCCTTCTTCGGCAGCATGCTGAGTGTGTGGTACCTGCCCATGGGACTCATGAGCATGCTGGCTTTCCTTTTGCTTTCCAGCCCAGCAGGGGTGATGAAGAAACAGTGACAATGGTATGACCCTGGGTGGATGAAGCACTCTGGTGTTAAAGATCTCAAAATGACATCAACAGCAATGCATAGGGTTAACAAACCAAAAAGACTGTGATGTGCATTCTCTCCAGAGAAACACTGCTGCAGTCTCGGGTCAGCTCCTTGGGTCAGTCTGAGAGTCTGCTGTCAGAGAAGGCTGCTCCAAAAGGTTGCATTGCTATGTTCCTGGGGGAAGCGTAGAGTATCCGGATTCTTTCCTCTGTCCCTTCCCCACCTGTGGGTGTCTTCCCCGTGTATTTTTGATTTTGCCAAACAGTTCTCACCTCTTCCCTCTCTTTCACCTTGGGAGCTTGCGATATCCTCTCTGTCGATTCTTAATGCTCTCTGTAAGATGAAAGATCTGAAGAGGAATATCTATCCACCACTTTCAAACCTCTTCATAAATGCAGCTCGTGCAGGCTGCCTTTAGTCTGTCATTTTGGACCCTTCTCCCTCTATTTTATAATGGATTTCCTTGTCTCTCCAAGGAGAAATGACTACTTTTTTTTTTAAATATCGTGAAAATACTTTCCACTTATTTTTATACATTTTGTTCATTCTGTCCTCAGCAACAGATGCTTAGCTCAGATCCAGGGATGACCCCATTCTCCAACATTTCAGATGACAAATGACCAAGAGGAAGAAAAGAACATTAATACATAGAATTTAATTATACTTTTGTCAGCTCCAGGATGATAATACTAAGAAAATAATCATAAGTGTGCAAAATGTATGACTCCATTAAATGGCTGTGTATATTCACAAGAAGGAGAGAGAATGACCATTTGAATTTAATCTCAGCTTCTTATTTTAGGGAAGCCACTAAAAATGTAAAATAAAAACGTTTTGGAAAGTTGATGTTCTAATTTAACTCTATATGAACTTCTTTCTACTTTCTTCAAAGTTTTCATTCTCTACCCAGAACAGAAAAGAGAAATGAGAAAAGCAATATATGACTCATGATTACAAAAGGAATATCAAGAAATGGAACTTAAGGAATAGTGGAGTAATAGTACATTTTCCTCCTCCTTCAAAGCAGCAAAAAACACTAGCAACATTTTTCAAGGTCAATGTTTACAGAATTATGGAAATTAATATGTGTCTTAAAATGATTAAAGCAATGTTTATTCAATAAAAACTGCTAAACCTCCAAACTAATACCAAGATTTATCACATGGCAATGTGATGTACTCTTATCCAACCCAACTCTATGGTACTCTTGAAAACCAGTAGAGTTGCAATCATGGTAGCTGTGAAAATAACTATCAACTTCTAGAGGGAACAAACATGGTGGAATGTCTCCTACAAAGCATTGACATGTATCACAACTTTGTGATAAGCTTTATTAACAGAGTATTGTTTTAATTTGATTTGACCGTGTCCTCAATTCCCTTAGTGCATTGATTAAAATGATTAGTGACAATTTTTTAACAATGCAGATGTCTAAGACTATGATACTAATTGTGTTGAAAGAGCCTAGTCCAAAAATTTTAAAAGGTAGATCTGGGATACAAAATATTCATAGTTAACTTTAATAAGCTCTAACATACTGGTGGCAATCCAGAGGATGTGTACATGTGTAGGCCTGTCTATACGCCCATGAAAGTCCTGAGAGATGCCCAGTCTCTCAATTTTGGCTGACATTAATAACCTTAGAAAGCAGGAATTAAAGACTAAAACAGATTTAAAAACTGTCAATGTACTAAAGGTGTGCTGTAATACACAGAATTTGTCAGAAAAGGTTGAAAGTATTTATGGAACTCTCTGGTATTAGCTGATCACTACATTACATGAGTAGAAACTGTCAGGGTATAGAGAATTTACAAAATTAGAATGGGAATGTTTATTAAACCTACACTAAGAAGCACAATTATTCAATAAAATAGGAACATCAACAAGTCTTTAATTGGGAAGTGCATTTGATTTATTTGTAGAGATGTCACATTATAGTCTCTAAAATATAACATTTCTAACAAAAAATATGGTCATTAAAAATAAAAAAAATGGTTTATGTGCAAGAAAGGAAAGAAGTAAATGTAAATTTTCACTTAGGTACACAAATATTGGATTCATTACACAGAGATTTTATTTATTTTAAATATGTTCAAAGAACTAATCTCAAAAGCACATGTGAGCTGGAAAGGATTATATCAGCAATAGGTCAACAGATATCTTACAGTCTGAGGAATGGAAAGATTAACAAAATTTAAAAAAAATGAACACCTTCAGAAAATGGCAGGCACCATTTAACATACCAACAGATGTAGTCCGACAAGTAGGTTTATAAACTCATCCCAGAAAAAGTGCTATGTATGCTGAATATCACTATGGTCACCTTCGAGGCATGCCCCTCGTGAAGCTATACATCTAGTCCCAATTTAAAGGCAATTCTGAAACTTTTTCTGGCATAGCTATCTGTAGAGGATGTCAAGAGCCAGATGACCTCTGAGCAAGACAATTTGTGGCGGAGGGGGGGCGGGCTGTCCTGCAATTCGTCTGCAGGTGTTCATTTCAGAGAAAGAGCTGGAGCCCATGTCAATCCTTAGGTGCATTGGAATATCTAATACTCCCCTCACCTGTCTTGTACTGTCTCAATAAAAGGCTACTGCAGAGGTTGCTCAGGGCTACCCTGCAATCAAGGTTAGCCTGCCTCCTGCAAGCTTGTACTTCTAATCCACACCACACCTGGTTCCTTCCTGTCGTGATTGAGACCAGGGCCATAGGGGCTGTGACAGCTATCAGACCTATCATCATACAGATCTGAGAATTAAGCTCGTGAACTCATCCTAGAAAAAGTGCTACATCGCTCATTGCTGAATTTTACTAGAATTGCCTTCAATGTACTCTCCCTTGGTCATCTGGTGACCATGTGATATTCAGAATTAAGGAATATAGCACTTTTTCTAGAATGAGTTTTCACTCCTTAATTGTCAGACCATGTACACACACCAACAGGAAACCCTCAAAATGGTAGGTCAATAGAATGTGGGTGGACTATGATGATGAGATCCATATCATAGTCAAACTGTCACAACAAAGAGTGAGTCTTCAAATCTGCAAGAAAACAATCAGATTTCATATATAAAATTTTATCAATAAGTTTAACAGCTGAATTTTCGGTAGCTACCACAGAGTACAAAAGGCAATGAAATGACATATTCTAAGATCTGAAAGAAATAGACTGTCTAATAAGAATTTCATATCCAGTAAAGTTTCCAAAAAATTGACTTCCACACTAGAAAAAAAAAACCAAAAACAAAATATTGCCATCAGGACACAGTGTTTTATTATGAAAATAGTATAACAATTTTGAATTGAATTTTGAATTTCTAATTTAATAGAAACTTTTTAAAATTATGTATTGTTTTCTGTGTGAGTTATTTGAAACTCACATGACACTAGAATCAATATTTATACCATATTACCACACGTATTTTCTGTGACTCACAACATACTATATTTGTTTCTGGGAATTGAGACTTTTGTCATTCCACAAGTGTTTAGGTGTTTAATTATGTCTGGAGTGAACCTTGGGTGGTCCTGGATGATGACCTCTGAGTCATAATCCCTAACTATGTGCAACAGTGTTACATCACTACATACTATTGTGTTGGTTTCATTAGAAGAGCCCTAGGCAAACATTCAAGGGGAAATGCACAGTCACAAGTTATGGTAACTAGATAGCACAGTCCAGCACATGTGGCATGCTTGTTGCAGGTTGGCTGGAACAAATGACAGAGGTGAGGGAGATATGACAATTCACAGTGATAACAGTGAGCAGGGGTTTTGCGGGTCCCACACATGCCATGTACCTTCACACTTATCTAGTAATTCTGTATGCTCCACAAGGCCCTGGACTCAAAACTAGCATAAATATAACTCACGTGGCAGTTAATGTGTTAAAACAATCCCGATTTTAAAAAATGAGAAAAATATGCCTCTGTAAGAAATAGTAAAGGGAGTTTGTGAGGCTAAAAGGTAAAAACTTTAATACACACGAATAAATAAACTACTTGGTAAAGTAAGTATATAGTTATATATAAAATATACATATTTTTATTTTATAGTTGTTTGAACTTCTGTTTTAAAATCTGAATAACAATACAATTAAATAATGAATTGACTAGGGCTATGCTGATGGGCTTATCACACACTAATATTTAATTTATAAGAAAATAATACCACAAATGTATAGTGGTAGAGTAAAAGAAGTATAATAAAGTTTACATAACACCTTGTATTACACAAACTAAGATTATATTGATCTAAAGTAGGCAGCTTTAAATGAAGATGTGAATTGTAAACCCCAGAGGAACAATACATAATCGAAATGATAATGTAAGGAATGATGTACAAGAATGAAAATACACTGGAAAAAAATATTTAACACAAAATGAAGTAATGAAGGGATAGACAATCAGAGATATAAGATATAATGAGAACAAATAGTAACATGGAAAATATAAAATCCTACAAGGTTAGTAATTTCATTAAATGAAAATGAATTTAATGTCCCACTTTTCATAACAGATAGAACAACTATGTAAAATATCACTAAAGATACTAAAGACACAGAGAATACTAGAAGCCAAATGATCTGAAGCACATCTACAGGATGATTCACCCCAAACTGCTGCAATACACCTTCTTCTTAAGCATCAAGAACATTCCCCAGAATAGACCATATTTTACCTTATATAACAAACCGCAGTATAGCTAAAAGGACTAAAACCATACAAAACAGTCTCTCCAGCTAAAATAAAAATACTTTAGTAACCTAAATGATAGAAATACATTTGTGAAATTCCCCAATACATAGCTATTAAATGGCACATTTCAGCACATTCGGTAGCTCCAAGAAGAAATGAGAAGAGAATTAAAAAATATTTTGGATAAGTTAAAATAAAAAGACAGCATACAAGAAGTGATGTGATACAGTTAAGCAATACAAAAAGATAAATTTTTTGTTGTGATGATCTAACTAAAAAGAAGAAAGACTTCAATTTAAATAGTTTAGTTCTCTACCTGAAGAAACTAGGAAAAGACGTTTAAACATAATCCAATGCAGAGTGAAGAAGCTAATAGAGATTAGACAAGAAACAAATGTAATAAAGATGAAAAGCCTTAGAACAAAATCAAAGAAAGAAAACCTTGGTTCTTTAAAAAATCAAGAAAATTGACAATCCATCAGTTAGAATGACCAAAAACCAGAAAAAACTTAGGTTCCTAAAATCTGAAGTGAAAGAGGGGACAACTACAAAAATCAAAATGATTATAAAGGAATGCTATGAACACCAACATACTAAATAATTCACATGAAATTGACAGATTTCTATAAGATTCACACTACTGAAACTGACTCAGAAGGAAGTAAATAATTTAACTAGACATATAACAAGTAAAGTGATTGGATTAGCATATAAACACTTTCTGCAAAGAAAAGCCCAGGCCCAGAACAATTCACTGTTATAGAGCAGTCATATCTTTCATCTCTATACCCTTCACAAATTCTTTCAAAAAATAGAAAAGAGTACTTCCCAACCAACTCACTGTCCAAAGTCAGGATTTCCTGATACCAAAGTTAGACTAAGTATCAAAAAAAAAAAAAAAGAAAAAGAAAGAAAGATATAGATGATAGAAAGATTATACATAGAAAGAAAGAAAGACAGAGAGAAAGATAGATGAAAGAAAGAAAGATGATAGATAGATAGATAGGGCAGCACCTGTGGCTCAGGGGAGTAGGGCTCTGGTCCCATATGCAGGAAGTGGAGGGTTCAAACCCAGCCCCAGCCAAAAACTGTAAAAAAAAAAAAGAAAGAAAGAAAGAAAGACAGAAAGATATAGAAAAGTAGAAAGATAGAAAGAAAGAAAGAGGAAGAAGGAAAGAAAGAAAGAGGATAGATAGATAGGGCAGCAACTGTGGCTCAAGGGAGTAGGGCACTGACCCCATATGCAGGAAGTGGAGGGTTCAAACCTGGCCCCAGCCAAAAACTGCAAAAGAAAGAAAGAAAGATATAGAAAAGAAGAAAGAAGGAAGGAAAGAAGGAAGAAAGAAAGAAAGAAAGGAAAGAGAAAGACAGAAAGAAAGGAAGGAAGGAAAGAAGGAAGGAAGGAAGGAAGAAAGAAAGGAAGGAAGGAAGGTAAGAAAGGAAAGAAGGAAGGAAGGACCAACACAGTTTATGATTAGAGATGTGGAAATCCTCAGCAAAACACTTGCAAACAGAATTAAAGCAACATACTCCTCAATGGAGAATCATGTATCTAAGACTAGTTGGAATTTTGTCCGAGAAATAAAAGATAAATTTTGTATCCAAAAAGCAATCAATTTGTACACCATATTAATATAATAGTGGGAAAAACACATGAAAAAATGCACTTTCTCCCAAACAACATACTTTTATGATAAAAAACTGGCACAATTCAAGGGTACTCAGCATGCACCGCTAGGTGAGGGGCTATCCTACAACTTCAACTTTACCTCAGAACTGAGAACAATGTAACCTAAAAATCTGTTCCCTTACAGAAATTTGAAATAAAACAAAATAAAACCAGACAATAAAGTACGAATAGAAAGTGAGTTCCTCAACCTGATAAAGGGTATCTAAGAAAGATAAATAGTTAACTTATTGGTGAAAGAATAAATAGTTTTCCTCTAAGATAAGAACAAGACAAAATTATTGGTTTTACAACTTCTATTAAGCATCCAACTGGAAGATTTTGCCATGAAAATTAAGAAAATGGAAGGAAAAAAAGCATTCATATTGGAAAAGTATCATTGTTAATGAAAATAGTTACTCAATATGTCGGTTATATTTTATGTTCAGAAAACAATTCTAGTTTATACACTTTGAATTCTTGATTACAAAGATTATTTTGGCATTTATTTCAAAATCCAGAAGAATACAGTTTGGCAGACCTCCTTTAGAATTACTTAATTCTACAGCATCCATTACCTTTTTACTAATATATTTATGAGTACTCCAAATATGGTATAACAACTTTGGATCACATTCTTGATTTACTTTCTTAAAGAAATTAGTAAGTTATTTTGAAAGCATGTAATTAATAGAATTGTATCAAATATGATTTTTTCATTTTCTCTTCTAAGGTACCAATATTTATTATAAGGACATTAATAAATTCTGATTGGTAATAAAATAGATTAATCATGTAGTGAATTATAATTTTATAGTAATTATTTTTGACAAAATACAAAAGTGTGTGTATCTCACATCAATTTAGGCCAAATGTTTATTGTAATAAACTTACATTTTTGGAGCTACTTTTTAAAAAAAGCTTCTGAGGATATTTTACAAATAACATTAACATATTAAAAACATTTCAGAAAAGTATATTCTTGTCACTGATTTAATGCAAGTATGTTTCTGTCTACCCATCGTGTATGAGATTTTAAGCACAAGGCACACCACTTTTAACATAAAAAAACTTGACGTGGAATTTATTTCATACATATTTACAGTTTTCAAAAATAAAAACGAGAGATAAGAAATACCTATTTAAATATCACACAGTTTTTTCTATTCCAAATATCTCTCTCTTTAATTTTTTTTTTTTTTTATCTTAAGCATAGCTTTCCATCTCATGTGAAGGTTACATGTGTGTCTTTAAGACTGTCTACTTCAGTCCTTCAGGCAACTAGTGGGACAAAGTGGTTGTTACTAAATTTTTGATGGGGGTCCAATAGAAATAACCTTTTCTTTTTACCCATCAAACTCTTTAAATATTACCATTATCTTCACATGGAATTATATAAAAATGATTAGGAAGTTCTGATGCTAACATATAAAGACAGATACACATACAAACACACACATATACATTTGTATATTAAGGCAAAAGCTCTGGTAGTCTATTATGTATGAAAATTTCCATTGTAATTGCTCTTCTCACTTTGGCTAAACATTTTCATATTTTCTTATGTGGATATGATGAATATGCTACAAAAGAAATATACTGATTTTATACAGTTCTTAGAAATAAAAATGTAAGGATATATTCATAGAAAAGAAAAGATAGCTATCATTATTATAGAGGATTATATAAAATAACCATCTGTACTATGATTATATTTTTAAGAAACACAGATTAATATTTTATATTAATATAAATTATGACAATGATTTAAAACAATAAACATTAAAAATAGCAATTTATGCTCAGTATTTGAGATAAAAATATATTTTCTGAAAAATAGTTCAAGGCTGTTAATCTAAATGAACTATAATCTGTAGTCGTGTTCTTCCCACATGCTAAAATAGTTAAGCTGTAACGAGAAATACCTGTTATTCTTTGTTAGGGTCAATCCTGAGATAAACACAAGTTGAAGAATATGGGAATAACACACAAAAAAATGTGTGATTTTGTGGAGCAAGCTTATGAAGCATAGATTTCCCTTTGATTTACTCTTTCCTACACTCTATGTCTTTCCCAAAGGAAATTTCTTAACTACTGTACTATGAGGCAAAGACAGTATGAACATTGAAAATGTGGTATATGTACACCATGGATACTATTCAGCCATAAAAACAATGGTGAACTGGCATGGCACTCAGCTTGGCGGTTAAGGCTCTGGCCACATACACCAAGGCTGGCAGGTTTGAACCCTGTCCCAGCTGCTAGACAACAATGACAACTACAACAAAAAAATAGCTGGGCATTGTGGTGGGCACCAGTAGTCCCAGCTACTTGGGGGGTCGAGGCAAGAGAATTACTTGAGCCCAAGAGTTTGAATTTGCTGTGAGCTGTGATGCCACAGCACTCTACCAAGGGCCACATCATGAGACTCTGCCTCAAAAAAATGAAATTTAGGCTGGTCTCTCATAGCACAGTGGTTACTGTGTTAGCCACATACACCTAGGCTGGCGGGTTTGAGCCCTGCCCAGGTCAGCTAAAACAACAATGACAACTGCAACAAAAAATAGCCGGGCATTGTGACTGGTATCTATAGTCACAGCTGCTAGGGAGACGAGGCAAGAGAATCACTTAAGCCCAAGAGTTTGAGATTCCTGTAGGGTGACATAGTGAGACTCTATCTCAAAAAAATAAAAAATAAATTAAAAAAACAATGGTGAACTATTACCACCTGTATTAAACTGGATAGAACTGGAAACCATTCTTCTAAGTACAGAATTAAAATAATGGAAAACAAACACCACATGTGCTCATTATTAAATTGGAATTAATTGATCAACACTTATGTGCAAATATGAGAATAATACTCATCAAAAATCAAGTAGTGGGATGGAGGAGGATGGGATGGGTAAATTTAGACCTATTGGGCACAATGCATGCTATCTAAGTGATGAGCACACTTAACAGTTTAAAAGCAATTTATATAACCAAAACATTTGTACTGCCACAGTGTTCTGAAATAAAATTAAAAAAGAAAAAACTCAAAATGGTTACACCAAGGTGATACTGAAACCAGAAAAAGTAACAACTCATGAATAATTAAAACTACTAGAGAGAAAAGTGACAATGTCAAAAATAAAATAAAATAAACAATGCTGAGTTAAAGTAACAAACTAACGAACAAAAAACATAGAGGTTGTCTTCCTTTGAAATCCCATTAGAAGTGTAAAAGGGTTCCCTTCTCTCCACATCCATGCCAGCATCTGCGGCTTTGGGTTTGTAGTTTAAGCTATTTTCACTGGAGCTTGGGGATATTCCAGAATGGTTTTGATCTAAAGTTCTCTGATGATTAGGGACAATGAGCATTTTGTCATGTATTCCTTGGCCATTTGTCTATCTTCTTCAGAGAAGTTTCTGTCCACATCTCTTCTCCACATATCAATAGGATTGTTTAGTTTTTTCTCGTTGATTAACTTGAGTTCTCTGTAGATTCTAGTTATCAGTCCTCTGTGGAGAGAAGTATGGAGAATCCTCAGAGAGCTAAAAGTAGACCTTCCATTTGTACCCTTGAACTCAGTACTAGGTATCTACCCAGAAGAAAACAATCGTGTCATCACAGGATATTTTCACCAGCATGTTTTCCCAGCTCAATTCATGATTGCCAAGACACAGAGGCAACCCAAGTGTCCATCAACTCATGAATGGATTAACAACAAACTGTGACACACACACACACACACACAACCATTGGAGACTATTCAGCCATGAAAAAGATGGAGACTTTACAGCTTTTGTATTTACCGGGGTGGAACCAAAGCACATTCTCCTTAGTAAAGTATCACAGGAATGGAAAAGCAAGTATCCAATGTATTCAATCTAAAGAAACCAATAGAAAACCAGCTACACACCCACATGAGAGAAAAACACAAGTATAGTCAAGTGGGAAGGCGGGAGAAGGTGGAAAGGGGGAAGAGGGAAAGGGATTTGTAAGCTCTCACCAGTGTAAGGCTATACAGCACAGCCCAGATGAAGGGCTCAAGTACAACTTGAATTTTACCTTAGAAATGCAAACAATGTAACCTGATCTTTTGTACCCACATACTAATATAAAATTTAAAAAATCATAATAATTAAAAAAAAAAACTAGGGTGGTAGATCTTCAGAAATGTTTAACAAGAGCGTGGACATTCATTCAACTTACATAAAAATAGCAGTTATAACTTGGCTTTAATTTTGTGTATTAGTTAAATATTTATGACTGGCAACAACGTTTTTGGTCTGGCATAACCCATGTTTTATTTTTTAAATCTACAAATGCAGTGGTTGACACGAACAATAGCAACAGAGAAAAAAAATCAATTGATCTATGAACTTAGGCAGACAGGATCCACATTGTGAATGCTGCGCAGTGTGTGTCATTTCAAATAAAGCCCATCTGATTATATGATTCATGACCCCCATTTGCAAATTAGATGGCAGCGCCTGGAATATGTGAAAGGTTATTCTTGGTCTCTAATTTGTAGCTGCCTAAAGTGAAAGACATTGTTTTGTTTTCCTCCAAGCAAAAGAGTTTATTAGAGAAAGTATAATTATTACAATGCCTATAATTAGAGGTATAAGCAATTCTTATTGTAGAATGATTCACAATGCCTTAGCGTTGTTTAATTCTAATTATGTGGAAAGAAATAAATTTTAAGTTGAACCTGACAGATTGGAAAACTAACAGGTAGGGGGGAGTTAGGAGCTGATTAGTTTTTAGATTACTGTGTCGGGAATATGATTTACACAGGAAAAGGAAAAATTTACTTTAGTTACATATAAGATGCCAGGGCAAATATTTAAGTGAAATACATCATTTTATAAAATTTTGGTCATTGATATGCCACTCCATTCAAATTCGTATAAGGTTTGGCATTGTTCTTTTTTTCTTAAAAAAAGGTGCACTAAATTGTCTACATATACGAGTGTATTATAAAGTATATATATATATATGTAAAATAAAAATTCTGCCTTGATAAAAGTATTATATGTGTGTACATGTGAATATAAACATACAAATATACCAGTATATATACATATTACTTTATGTAACAAAACCTTGACCTCATATATCATGAATATACATACATATGCATGTATATATGTATATGTGTCTGTATATATATATATATATACACACATATATATTGAGAGAGAGAGAATGCTGTTTTGTTTTCCAAGTTTCCAAACAGAAAGTTAAAAGAGAAATGTTGGAATACCTACTCAGTCAAATTAAAATTATAAAAATGGAATTGTCTAAAAATACCTAAAGAACTTTGAATAAAATTCA
>CAUYQV010087535.1:0-14027 GCA_963574575.1 Galagoides demidoff | reverse complement strand
CCAGAGCCTTAGTCGTGTTAGGCCTGCAACCAACCTGGCCATATGGGATTCTGCCTCCGTTTCTCACAAGTATGCCTGCACAAAGTCTTTTCACTGCTCTCTCTCAAACAGCTTTTTTGGCCAGAGGCATATAGGCGTTTTACCTATACCGGTGCCCTACTCCTTTGAGCCATAGGCGCTGTCCTAATCCTTTTGTTTTTAATTTCATTTAATTTGCTCTAATTTTGGTTATTTATTTTCTTCTGCTGGGTTTGGGATTGGAGTGTTCTTCCTTTTCCAGTTGTTTGAGATGTCCCATTAAGTTGTTAACTTCCTCTCTTTCCATTCTCTTGAGGAAGGCTTGCAGTGCTATAAATTTCCCTCTTAGGACTGCCTTTGAAGTATCCCGGAGGTTCTGATAATTCATGTCTTCATTGTCATTTTGTTCCAAAAATTTAGTACTTTCCTTCTTAATATCTTCTATGACCCAGGTATTATTCAGCATAAGGTTATTTAGTTTCCATGTCTTTGTATGAGTATGCAGATTCCTGTTGTTATTTAGTTCAACTTGTATTCCATGATGGTCTGAGAAGATGCAAGGAATAATTTCTGTTCTTTTAAATTTGCTGAGGTTAGACTTGTGACCTAAGATGTGATCAATTTAGGGGTATATTCCATGGGTTGATGAGAAGAATGTGTATTCAGTTTTGTTAGGATGAAACATTCTGTAGATGTGTATATTGAGTTATTGAGTTCAACTTTTGAACTCAATATTGATGTCTGTTATTGAGTTCAACTTTTATTCCATGATGATCCAAGAAGATGCAAGGGATAATTTCTATTCTTTTAAATTTGCTGAGGTTAGATTTGTGACCCAAGATGTGGTCAATTTTGGAGTATGTTCCGTGTACTGATGAGAAAAGTGTGTATTCAGTTTTGTTAGGATGAAATGTTATGTACACCATGGAATATAATTCAGCCCTAAAGAAAGATAGAGACTTTACCTCCTTCATGTTTACATGGATGGAGCTGGAAAATGTTCTTCTTAGCAAAGTATCTCAAGAATGGAAGAAAAAGCATCCAATGTACACAGACCTATTTTAAAACTAATTTATAGCTTTCATAGGAAATCTATAACCTAGTTATAGTCTTAGAATATGGGGAGGGGAGAGGAAGAGGGGAGGAGAGGTGGGTGGAGGAAGGGTGATTAATGAGGAAATCTATAACCTAGTTATAGTCTTAGAATATGGGGAGGGGAGAGGAAGAGGGAGAGGAAGAGGTGGGTGGAGGAAGGGTGATTAATGAGGTCACCTCTATGGTTTATCTTACAAAGGTACAAGTGAATCTTTCTAAAAGCAGAGTATGAATGTCTTAACTCAATAACTAAGAAAATGACATGAAGGCTACGTTAACCAGTTTGATGAGAGTATTTCAAATTGTATATGAAAACACCACACTATACCTTGTGATTACATTAATGTACACAGCTATGATTTAATAAAAAAAAAAAAAGAATGTGTATTCAGTTTTGTTAGAATGAAATGTTCTATAGATGTCTGTTAAATCTATTTGTGGTTAATTTTAAATCTAAAATTTCTTTGTTTATCTTCTTTTTGGAGAATCTATCCAACACTGCCAAAGAGGTGTTAAAATATTTGACTATTATGGTGCTGGAGGAAATCAAGTTGCTCATGTTTATTAGAGTCTCTCTTATAAATTGAGGTGAATTCTGGTTGGGTGCATAAATGTTAATAATTGAAATCTCATCATATTGAGTGTTACCCTTAACAAATATGAAGTGACCGGCCTTATCTTTCCTTACTTTTGTTGGTTTAAAGCCTATTATATTTGTGAATAAAATTGGAACATCTGCTTTTTTCTGATTTCCATTTGCCTGAAGTATAAATGACCATCCCTTCACTCTGAGTCTATATTTATCTTTTAAGGTAAGATGAGATTCTTGTATGTAGCAGATATCTGGCCTGAGTTTTTGTATCCAGTCAGCCAACCTGTGCCTCTGTAGAGGGCAATTTAAGCCATTCACATTAATTGAGAATATTGATAAGCCTGGTAAAATTTTGGGTATCAAGTTTTTCAAAAGTTCAGTGGACATTTTTGACCCTTTCACCTCTGTGGAAGTTGGAATTTGATCAAAAGTTTCTGAGTGAATTTACTTTTGTGGAGGATTGCACTGGTCATTATGGAGGATAGCTCTAAGAATATTCTAGAGAGCTGGTTTAGTTATGGAAAATTTCTTCAACATGTGTATGTCATTAAAGTATTTAATTTCTCCATCATAAATGAAACTCAGTGTTGCTGGATACAGGAAAGTTATTTTGTTGTAGGAGATTAAAAGTCAATGACCACTCTCTTCTAGCTTGAAACGTTTCGGGAGAGAGATCTTCAGTCATTCTAATATTCTCCCCCTTGTAGGTTATGGTTTTCTTATGTCTGGATGCTTGCAGAATTTTCTCCTTCATTTTAACTTTGGTGAAGTTAATTATAATGTGCCTAGGAGATGTCTTATTCGGGTTGAGTTGTGCTGGGGTTCTGAAACGGTCCACTGTCTGAATTTCACAATCTCTTGGCATGTCTGGAAAGTTCTCCTTCATTATATCATGGAGAAGAGTCTCTGTGCCTTTCAAAGTCACATTGTCACCATTAGGAATTTCTATAAGGCAAATATTAGTTTTCTTCAAGTTATTCCAGAACTCTCTGAGAGAATGATCCATTTTTGCTCTCCACTTCTCTTTCTCTTTGAGTGTTTGGGAGTGTTCAAAAGCTTTGTCTTCAATGTCAGAAATCCTTTCTTCTGCCTGCTCCATTCTGTTACTGAGGGATTCTACTGTATTTCTCAGATCTTTGGGGGCTGCAAATTCTTATCTTGATGTGTCAAAATCTTTGGTGATTTTGTCTTTGAAGTCATTGAATTCTTGAGACAACTTTTGAAATGCTCCTTGAATTTCTAATTCCAACTTCATCTGCATTTTATTAATCTTATTTGCAATCCCAATTCTGAATTCATTTTCTTCCATCTCAGCCATTTGTTTATGAATGGGATCTTCAGTTGTGTCCCCCATATCATTCCTTGGGGGAGGTGATCTACTGTGGTTATTCATGTTACTGGAGTTTTTCTGCTGATTCTGCCCCTGATTATTTTACACCGTTTGGCTAGATGAGCAGGTAAGGTGATGTTGGGTAGGTGATGTTGGTCCTGGAGTAGTGATTAACCAGCCCTTTGCCCAAGAGCTGGGACTAGTGTCTGTACCTTTTCCCCTAGAGCTTTGCAAAAGACCCATACTATGGCCTGAAAGACTAGGGACCTGCTTGGTGTGGTGGGGCTAAGTGGCTCTGTCTTGTTTTCAGCTGGTCTCTGTCCAACCCTAGTGAATCAGTTACTCTGGGTTGAAGTCTCAGCTGTGGAGAAATACCAGCAATTGAGTCATCCCACCCTCCATGGGCAACAACTGGAAAAGGAAAATCAAATCTTCCCACAACCACACACCCAGGGTACCAGTTTGAATAGTCCTTGGGTACTTAGTCCAGTTCAAGAGGTCTAAATCAATTGTCTCAGTCAGGACCAGTCTCAGATTGGAGAGTTCAAAAGGTCTCCAGCAACTAGATAGCAGGGGTCTGCTGGCAGTTTGAGCATGACTCACTCTGGTGTTCCATGAGGTCAGAACACCCACCCAGCAAATGAATTAGTCTGGGAAGGTTGATCCCTCCTTCCCCACTTTGCACCTCTGTCACACCCAGTCACTGGTAACCCCACAGGGCTGTGACCCAGTTCCCTGCAATGAGCAGATGCTCTAGGGGTTTATGCCTGTCGGAGTCACCAGGAGATCTATGTCTCCTCGGCCAGGCCATGGCTCTCTGCCACTATCCAGCATGGGGAGCTGAGGCCTGACAACCTTGGGTGCTTAGTGGAGGATGGGGCGGTTCACTCAGTTCAAGCCCTGCCCCTGATTGATGTTGGTGACAGAACAGAACTATTTCTAAATTACTCAATTTTTAAATTCTGACTTAAAGTTTAAGAAAATATTGTGTAGGTCAAAGGAAACATGCCTTTGAGTCATATCTGGCTAATTGACTTATTTATCATTATTAATCTTGTGAGGATCTTGGTTACCCCTCCCTATTTTCAGTTCTTTATTTAGATCAGAAAATAGAATACCAAGGAAAATTTTAGTCTGCTATGTACTGTCTTCTTTCCTTTCCTGGCACAACCAACCTCTCCTTCTTCCCCAACACATAGTAATTTCTAAGATTGGTAGACTAGATCCTATGCAGAAAGCTTTGGGGTCATTTTTGGCTCTGATCTAGGTTAGCCAGGTTTTCTTTTTCAAGGAGGAAAGCAACTCTATATTCTACTTTGCTTATTATTAAAGTGATGCAGATTAGTCTTTATCTGGGAATTAGACCACATGGACCATAGGTCTTGCTGAGACTAAAGCCTCACCATCTCTTGCTTATTCTGCAATTCTTTAGACTCATTGGGAAAAGAGTCTATTATTATTCATTAATTTCCTTTTTTTATTAGTATCTTCTGTGATAAATTTTTTGGCTTTACTACCTTAGCAGAAACTTTTCTTCCTTTATCTGAAACCTAGTTATCAAATTGATTCACATAGTTCTCTGGTTTATAAGTCTCATTAGTGCTACCGAGTCTAAAATATTGGCACAGATAACTTTAATTACCAAGTGCTTAAGGCTCTACACAAAACTTTTCTAGTCCACATTTGTATCAGTCAATCTTGCAGCATTATGACTGGTGGGTTTTGATCAGCCTTCAAGTGCCTTTTCCTCTAATGCAGAAACAGAATTTCTTAGAGTATTCTCCATTTTTAGCAATTTGACCATTTTAGGGACAGTCTTTCTAATTGTTTCACTCAATGAATGAGTCCAGACTTTGGTGGAAGCCTCTGGTCAAGGGCAGTGAAACTTACTGAATTGGGATATTCAATTAAATCTTTTGTATCATTAGATCTGTTGTCCATGAAAGCAGCTATCTTTCCCAGAAATGTTGTATCAGCTAAGATTAGCTTGTATCCTTCCAGGGACCCACTTTTCCAGTTATTTCCCATAAAAGTAGTGTTAAAATGTTATGTGCCCAGGTAACCATATAAGATTGTATAAATTTTACTGCGTAGCCCAGAATAGTTCTTTCCCCATAGGATAAGGTATGTTTCACCATGACTTTCTTTAAGAATCAGTGCTGTTCAGGATGAATAATGTCCATCTCCTTCCATTACTTCTCTAGTAATTGTAGGGAATTACTGATGGGATTGATAAAAATCTGTATACTCTGGTTCATAGGTGCTAATTTGTGGTACAGATTAGGAGGACATCAGAACTAAAATAATTTCAGAAAAGTTTCTAAATAACAAAAATAGCAATATCAATGACAAAGCTATCTCTTTGGACTTGACTAAAAGTGAGCTGATCAGTTTTTCCATCCCAAAGCCACTTCTCCCTCCATGTTCCCTACCTCAACAAATAGAATTACTACCTGTCTTATTCTGTGTGGCAATAAAGGAATACCTGAGGCTGGATAATTTATTAAGAAAAGAGGTTTGTTTGGCTCACAGTTGTGCAGACCATACAAGAAGCTCAGCGCCAGTATCAGCTTCTTATAAGGGCTTCAAGGAGTTTCCACTTGTGCTGGAAGTGAAAGGGGAACCAGCACATGCAGAGATCACATGGAGAGAGAAGAAGCAAGTGGTAGGGAGGGGAGGAGCCACACTTTTTGATAACTAGCTCTCATAGACATGAATAGAGTGAGAACTCATCACTAGGAGGGCAGCACCAAGCCGCTCATGAGGCAGCTACTCTCACCACCAAAATACCTCCCATAGGCCTCCACCTGAAACATTGGGTGTCAAATTTCAACATGAAGTTTGGAGGGGGGTCAAACCATCCATCAAGTTTTTGAAACCTAAAACATCAGCATAACCTGCCCAGCTGCCTCTCTTCCAATAACAACTCACCAAGTTCTGCCAACTTTACCTCTTCAGTGCACTCTGCTCCATCCACTGCCTTCACAGTAATTAAGGACACCACCCCCCATTGTTCTCCCTCAGCCCCTCCTTGCCTCATGTAGTTTGCTTGCTATATTGCAGCTAAAATGGCCTTTCTATGATGCAAATATGATCATCTTTTACTTTACTACCTAAATCTTTCCAGTTGTCTTCAGGTAAAAAAGCCTTGCCATGGCTCATGAAGTCCCTGCCTACTTTCCAATCTTACTTTTCACCACTTCTCACTTCTCACTGCTCTTTGGTAATCTGACCATTCTGAAGCATACTCGGTTTTTGGAATTGTGTTTTTCTCTTTCTTTAATGTCTTTGAGTATCATATTCTCTCTGAAATCTTCTTCCATTGCTCTTCACCTGGCTAATTTATTAGCTCTCATGGGGTTGACCCTTGTGTAGGGTGACTTCTCTGTCCTCAGTCCTGGCTTAGATGCCCACTGGGCTATACTTACCCAATGGTACTTATTACAGTGTATTGTTATTGTCCATTTACTTACCCTTATGCCAAACTCCAATAAACTAATACATTTGAGAAGGCTGAGATTCTCTTTTTTACTTACCTAGCACTTACATCCAATGTTAAGCAAATAAGATGCCTGAATAGTCACTAAATCTTGAACACTCACTGAATTGATGAATGAGGGAATGAATGGACCAGAGGAAATCTTGGTTAGGGATATGCACGGGGAGTAAAGTCTGTCTCACAACCAGACTATGCCAAACTGGGGCTATTGTGGGCTAATATATATGTAAATAATCATTTTAATGTATATATAATAGCATTCAGCAGAATAGAATATTTCCAGCATTTAGGAATATTAAACATATATCGAACTAATAACAAAGAAGTACTAATAGTAAAATTCCTTTTATTAAACAGATGCCATTCGTACTATTATGAACACTTACTGAGTGCCAGCCATGTGTGAACCTCTAGGCAGAATGTTGTGCTAGACAAAGTTAACCCTTGGAACTGAATTTGACAGACAGATAACATGAAAGACAGTACAGGCTTGGATTATGCTCGACAGGAGGAGGAGCTATGAGGCTCTCCAGACTGCATGGAGGCTTTTTCTCAGTAAGATATTCAATTTAATAGTATAGAGAAGAATGTTTGGGGCTCTGTTTTACTTGGAATTATGGGGGTTCTTTTCAGTTTTGGTTTAGAAGTTGGATAGGTTTAGGTCTAATGTGGCTCCTCTGTTTACCACTAGAAGAGAATTTTAATGATATTAAACCTCTTTTTTCAAGTGTGTAATGGGATAACACTAATACCAGTCTCCTAGACTTACTGTGAGATTAAGAGACATTAAATATGTTGTTGGTATAGGACCTGGTACATAGAAAATGTTGAGTAAATGTTAGATACTATAATTCTTTACTCTATCCCTACCATTTTAAAGATAATGAAACCAAGGCATTGAAGACATTAAATGAAATCATCTATGGTCTCACAGATATTTAGTGAAAGCTAGATCAAGAACCAAGATCTTCTGATTCCCCATTTTTTTTCTCCAATACCAGGCACCCTTCACTTCTTTGGTAAACATAATATATAAATGCAGATGGAGGGGGCACCATAACTCAAAAAGAAGGCATTGTCATCCCACGGTGACAAGGTTTTTATGAAATAAAAATATTGTTTAATCCTGTTCACTCTTCCCATCCTTTTTGTTGGTTATGAGCATCAATAAGGGGAAAAATACAGAGACATATGATAGCAAAGAAAATGCCATCTTTTGCAAAAAAATGGTGAGGTTATAAAGAATGTTAGTTCTGTAGACTTGTTCTTTTTTCCTATAAGTGCAGTACTTGAGTGGATAATATGTATTTGAAAACAATGATGACCTCACTTTTGATAAAAATGTGTGGCAAAATAGAGAGGTTAAATCCGAGAATTAGAAGGGATACTTTGTCCATTAGTGTTTTTAATCAGTTAATAGACGTGCATGAAAGTTTAAATATTTACCCTTGTGATTTTCTAAGGCCTTTCTACTTTAAAGTGCAAGTTTTAAAAATGCAAATGACATAGTGTGTTAATGAGGGTTTAAGTCTAAAAATATTTTTTCTGGGGAATGAGACATGATAGGTAAATGAGTTTCTGCAAGAGGTTGCCAGGAGGATGATTAGCAAGGCATATTTTTCAAATAATAGTTCCAGATTCTGGTGAGATTAATTCATGTATTCTTTTTTTTTTTTTAGTTCATTGAGGCTTTTGTGTATAGCTATGATTAAGACATTGGTTTTGGGCTTACTTCTCTGACATAAACAACTGTAAAACTGGACAAAATAGATGAGGCAACTGCAAAATACTTCAGGCAATGCAGGACTGTGATCCTCTAGAGAAAGGAAACACATGTACTGAGCTCTATGATAACTCTAATTTTCTGCCTTGAGGTGCTTTGCTGAGTAGATTGAGTTACGCAGAAGTTTGAGGTCTACATTTGAGGAAGCAGAGCTCAGAGATGAGGGCAGCAGAAATGTCTGAAATTTGTGTAGCAGAGATTGGAAATTAGGGGTTTAGGGGGATGGAGAGTACCCAGAATTCTCTGTTTGAGTTTTGCCCATATCTTTGAAACTATTTTAAGGGATATATAGCCAAAAGTCAAAATAAGATGAGATACTAAAAATATTCTATTAATCCAAAAGAAAGCAAGATACAGGGAAGAAAAGGACAAAGATCAGGGTAGAAGTCAAATAACTAAAACCCACCAAGTTGATAATTACACTAAGTGTAAATGGACTGAGCACTCCTTATTAAAAACAAGGACTATTAGACTGTACATAAAAATAAAGTACTTCAATCACAAAGACTCTGATAGCTTGACATTAAAGGGTGATTCTAGTTTTAGTTTATTGAGAAATCTCCATACTGTTCTCTATAGTGGCTGCACTAATTTACATTCCCACCAATAGTAAATGATATCTCATTGTGGTTTTGTTTTGCACTTTTCTGATAATTGATGATGTTGAACATTTTCTCATATATGTGTTGGCCATTAGTACATCTTCTTTTAAGAAATATATATTCAGATCCTTTGCCCATTTTAAAATCAGATTATTTGATTTTTTTCCTACTGAGTGGTTGGAGCTCTTTACGTATTCCTGTTATTAATCCCTCTTCAGGTGGGTAGTTTGCAAATATTTTCTCCAATTCTGTGAGTTGTCTCTTCACTTTCTTGACTGTTTCCCTTGATATGCAGAAGCTTTTTAGCTTGATGTGATCCTATTGTCCCTTTTTGTTTTAATTGACTGTGCTTTGGGGCTATAACTCAAGAAGTCCTGGCCCAGACAAATATCTTGAAGTATTTTCCAAATATTTTCTTTTAGTAGTTTTAGGTCTTAGATTTAAATCTTTAATCCATTTTGATTTGACTTTTGTATATGGTGAGAGATAAAGGTCAATTTCTTTTCTTCTTCATATAGAAATGTAGTTTTCCTAGCACCATTTGTTGAAAAGACTATCCTTTCCCCACTATATATTTTTGGCAACTTTGTTAAAGATATGTTCACTACAGATATGTGGATTTAGATCTGGGTTCCCTATTCTGTTCCATTGGTCAATGTGTCTGTTTTTATGCTGATCTTAGCAAAAAGGCTTTCAGTTTTTCCCATAGAGTACACATAATGGAAGCTCTGTCACATATGGCTTCCATTGTGTTGAGATAAGTTCCTTCTACCTATTTTTTTTTTTTTTGGAGAGTTTTCATCATGAAGAGATGTTGAATTTTAGCAAATGCTTTTTCAGCATCACTTGAAATAATCATATAATTTTTTACCCTTTGTTATGTTGATGTGATACATCAATCACACTGGTTGATTTGTGTATGTTGAACCATCTTTTCTTCCCTGGGGTGAATTTCATGTAATCATGATGAATAATCTTTTTTAATGTGTTGTTGAATTCTATTTGTTAATATTTTGTTGAAGGTTTTTGCATCTATGTTCATCACAGAGATCAGCTTATAGTTTTCTATTTTTGGTTGTGTCTTTGGATTGAATATTAAGGTGATATAGAATTGTAAAATGAGTTTGGAAGTATTCTCTTCTCCTCGTTATTGAAATAGTTTAGGATTGGTATTAGTTTTTCTTCAAATGCTTAGTAGAATTCAGCAGTGAAGACATTGGGTTCTGGGCTTTTTTTTTTTATTTTTGAAAGGAGACTTTTTATTACTGCTTCTATCTAATTACTTGTTATTGATTTATTCAAGTTTTGAATTTTGCCCTGATTCAATCTTAGTATGACTCAGCAATCCTGCTGCTGGGCGTATATACAAAGTAGGGGAATTCAGTACATCAGAAAGGTATCTTCATGTCCATGTTCATTGCAGCACTATTCACAATAGTCAAGATTTGGAATCAACATAAGTGTCCATCCATGGATGCATGAATAAAGAACTTATGGCACATACATGCAATATATATTATACAGTGACAAAAAGAATGAAGTCCTGCCATTTGCAAAAACATAGATGGAATTGGGAACACCATGCTAAGTGAAACAAGCCAACCACAGAAAGATAAATTTCACATGCTCTTATTTATGTGAGGGAGAAAAATATTAAAAACAATTGATCTCATGGATTCAGATAGAATGACAGTTATTGAGTCTAAGAAGGGTAGTGAGGAAGGGGGATAAGTGGGGATGGTTAATAGGTAGAAAAAATGTATTTAGATAGATAGAATGAAAAATATGTGATGATAGCACAACAAATTGACTATAGTTAATAAGTTAGGTATACTTAAAATGACAAAAGGAGTAGAATTAAAATGTTTCTAACATAAACAAGTGATAAATGACTGAGGTGGTAGATACCCCAATTACTCTGATTTGATTAATTCACATTGTATGCCTCTATCAAGTGTTACATGCACTTTACAACAATATATACCTATTATATACCCATAATCATTAAAAAATTAAAAATATGTAAAAATATATTATACAAATACTAAACTGTTCATGATTTAAAACTTTGAGAAAAGTTTAGAAGTTCTAGAAATAGAACTTGATCTCAAAAAGAGACCTTATTAAAAACTTACAGAAATTATCATATTTAATGGTGATGTATTGAGTGCTTTCAGGACATCTGTCTCTATTTTTGAATTTTATACCACGAGATCTTATTTGTTATAATAAGACAAGAATGAAAGGCATGCAGATTGAAAAGGAAATACATTTGCTTTCTGGTGTAGAGGACATCACTGGATTTGTAGAAAATTCTAAGAAATTTACAAAATAACTACTATATGTAACACCATTTTGCAAGATTTCAGAATTATCTTGGTTAATTTAAAACATTTGACAAAGGAGAGCAGAAGAACAACTGATGCTAGAACAATGGTATAAACCAATGTTTCTTAACCAAATGTAATTGTATATTTGGCAATGTCTGGAGACATTTTTGGTTGTCACAATTGGCTTGGGGGCCCTACTGGCATTCAGTGGGTAGAGGCCAGGAATGGTGCTGAACATCCTACAATGAACAAAACATCCCCATAACAAAGTATTTTCTGACATCAAATATCAAGAATTTCAGTATTGAGATAAACTGGAATAAAAGTATGGAAATAAAAGAGAACCTTTGGCCCTACTTCAAACTATGTATGAAAGTGACTGTAGTACTATTTGCCTTGCTTTGAGCTTCCCCATGCCTCTAGCTGTTTCTGATCATCATACTATGATGTTGATCACATTATGATCAACAGTGGTAGAGATTCCATTTTATATACCAAATCCCTTGGCATTTTAGTGAAAGCCAGGATTCCAGGTCAAGAGATTATGTGACTATGAATGGCTCAGAAGAGCAAAAACCATGCGTAAATATTGATGTATGGAATGGGCGTGGAGGGAGAAGTAGTGGTATTCATGCCACATATTTGCCATCTTCTGACCAGATGATCTTTATTTAAAGATATTTTCAAGAACCAACTACCTATGTTTCTATCTTTTCCCCCCTGAACAGTCTCAATGCTTGGCTGAGAGCCACTTGCAGAGTTGTGTACATTAAAGAGAATTGAGAACTAAGTAGTCACTGAAAGGGTTTTCTTCAACACACAGTTGTCCTTGGTTGCAGGGAAACTGCTGAAAATGGTATGCAGGTCTTTGTCTGCATAAGACAGAAAACAAGAAAATCAGAGCATACCTTCACCCCGAGTCAAAGCCAAGAACAAACAGCTTCAGGAGTTGAACTGATTTCATAAAAAATTCTGAGCAACCGAAGTAAAAAATAACAATGACACAAACTTTACAGAGGCCCCAAAATAATCTGCTATATTAAAAAAAAAATTGGCCACTGGCTCATGCCTATAACTCCAGCACTTTGGAAGGCCAAGGCAGGAGGATTGCTTGAGGACAGGAGTTCAAAACCAGCCTGGACAGCATAATGATACACTATTTCTACAAAAACAAACAAAAAAACAAATAAATAATAAAATAAAATAAAATAATGCACTGTTTAGCAAATTAAAATTTAATGGAGTAAAAGAAAGAAAAAGACACACAAAATCTTTAACAAACAAAGATACCAGATCAGTTTTATTTACAAAGATTTGAGGAATAAGGATGGAAAATAAATAAAAATCCAAGAGAAAAATGGTTAATAAGGTACCCCGAGCTATTTCCCTACAAGTAATTTCTTTAAAGTAAGCTATATTCTTTGTTAGAAAAGGCAATCTCCCGCCTTCTTATCCAAATAAAACCTCTTAGCAAGCAGTCAACCAAAAAACTGAAATTCCATTGTTATAGCATTATGTCTGTGGGTACTACTTCATAAAATCCTCAAGGAAGTGTTGGGTAATTAATACACAGCTTTATAATGAAGGAGGGAAAAGTAACAAAATAAAACCTACCCAAAAAGAAACTACAAAAACCAACTAGTTTGTATTTTTGCAGTCCTGTTTAGTAACAACAATAATAACACACACACACACAAAACCACCCATATCAAGTTTTCAAGGAAGTTAGGAATTTAAATAAAACATTTGGACTTCTTTTATGAAACTAATGTAATTTCTTCCTAAATAATCTCTATCACTCATGGCTAAACCAGTGTACTTTTTTTTATAAAGGAGTAGAAAAGGATTCTAGGGGTCATATTTCTATGTGCCTAAAAGATTCAAGAAATATGGAGATAAAACAACATATAATCCACAATTTTTTCTTATGAAATAAGTTATATGTTTTCAAATTATCTTAAAGCAAAATATCCAAATATTAAAAACTTTAAGATTTTGCTAATGCCAAGCTTAAGACATCTCAGCAAGAAAGGACAACTATACTAAATTATTTACATTCACAACATCTTAGCTATGTCTACAAGTCACCAAAATATTGTGATGAAAAGTAAGAGTCAGTAATTGCCCAGATGTTAGGTCTCATCACTAATGGCTGGAATTTCATCAGTATTTCTTCTCTCTAAACATATTAGAGAGTTTGCTAAGATGGCTTGTCCCACCACTTCTTTCTATGGCTTCATGCTCTCCTGGCCCTTGTGAGCTACTTGCTGCACTTTATAGAGGCCTTTACATTTGATAACTTACTCCACTGGGGCTATTTGTGGCCTTATATGTTGACAGCTAGTAGTGTTCTTGGATAGAACCAAATTCTTCTTCTTCTTCTTTTTTTTTTTTTTTTTTTTGAAATTTTCTCAATTAAAAAATACTGTTGTATTAAGTAAAAAAAAAAAAAAAAAGTAGGGAGAAACAGATAAATTCCTGGAAGCATAAAATTTCCCAAGCTTGAATCAAGAACAATAGAAATCCTGAATAGGCCATTAGAGAATTGTGAGATAAAATCAGTAATTAAAAATTGCCCGTTGGGAGGGTGATGGGAAAGATCACCTATATATCTATCTAACAAGGGTACAAGTGAACTTTTCTAGAATATAAATGTGTTGATACAATGATTAAGCAAATGACATGAAATTTATGTTAACCAGCTTGATGAAAGTGTTTCAAATTGTATATGAAAACAGCACAATGTACCCCATGTTTGCATTAATGTATACAGAGATC